>JARJDV010004112.1:0-96863 GCA_030264675.1 Anaulacaspis nigra
CGATCCTGCCAGGATTCGAACCTGGAATCTTCTGATCCGTAGTCAGACGCGTTATCCGTTGCGCCACAGGACCCTTGTTTGGCGTTATCCTATGAGAGTACTAAAATATATATTGGTAATATATGAAAGTGTATACTTTGAGAAATATATGTATTCTCTATAAATTATTATTTAAACAATAGACTTTCATACATAGTTGTGCTCGCAATTGAAATATTTCGACAGTCAGGCGCAGCCCGGCTAGCTCAGTCGGTAGAGCATGAGACTCTTAATCTCAGGGTCGTGGGTTCGAGCCCCACGTTGGGCGACTTCTTTTACACTAAAACTGTTATAAATGGTGATCACCTTTTTAATATATTTTGAAACAAATTAAATCACATGTTTATTTAACCTTAATAATAGCAATTTGTTACTCTGTCATTAAAATTGAAAATATGCTTTGTATGGTTCATACCTAAACTGCGGTTATCGAATTTACTGCAAATTTTTGGCGTTCGATAAATAAGGAAGCTATGCCATTATATGGTTGATGTATTAATGTAACGGTAATGTTTATAAGTAGTCAAACAATTATATGACGTTATTGATATGTGCGTATGTGTTATCAGTATTTTATGATATAATCATATTTTAAACTTAATTTTAATATCATCAATCCGTTTCGCTACTTATATGTACATATATTAATACTAAGTGTTAATACATTTATAAATGACCCCTAAAACTCAATCCTTGTTCTCATATTATATTATTTTTACGCCTTGATAAAATATTTGACCCGATCTAATGAATGACGTAGATACTTAGATTTATTTTATACATATTGGTAAAGTATTTAATCAACCTAGGAAGTCTGGATCATTTTTTATTTCGCAAAATGAATACGAAACGTGCTTGTCAATCTCTGACCAAAACTTCTTCGGTTGTTGAAAAATCCTTAGGGAATGTGATGTATACATTTCTGAAGGAAAATATTCATCGAAATGTAAGAAGTATTTTTAAATTTCGGTATAGTATTTATAAGCAGCTTAATTTTATATTTAGTTGGGCTCAATAAACTATAGAGATTTGCTCGAATCTTCTGTTAAACTAAACCAATGGATACGCATTCAAAGCATTCAAGAAAACGATGTAATTCTAATCATTTGGGAGAAGTCAGAGCAATATTTTATTCCTACTTTAGCTGCTTTCTATTCATCTATGATCGTTGTCTATCTGGAATCAAATTCTACTTTAAGTAATTTTTGAATAATGTGTTTCTTAGGTTTGTTTGATAATTAATACTTATAATTTTAGGTCAAATAAAGCACGCTCTAGAAGAAGTGAAACCTAAAATGATATTTTGTGCTAAATCAAAATTAGCCTCTTTCAAGGAGCTGAAAAAACAAAGAGTACGACTACCTAAAATCGCCGAATTCGAGAAAATTCCAATTTTCGTAAACGATATAAAAGTAGACATTTTAAATTTTATTCCAAAACAAAATACTAAATTTCATAAAATAGCTGCTGTTATTTTATTATATGCGGAAAGTGATTTTACAGTGGGTGTCTTATCACAACGTGATTACATTTCATGGATAACTAATTCAAAGTAAGTTAATGTTAGAGTGTTTTTGAGCTTAATACTTTCTTTTGTAATTTTTATAGATATTCGGATTTTGTAATACCAACCATGGAATATTTAAAAACGGTGATGGCAAAGCAGAATCTGAAAATACTTCAGGAAGAGCTGAATTTAAAGTGTAATTTGTAAAATGTATAAATTGTCAGTGTTTAAATAAATACTTTGTTATTTATTTCCTCTAGTGTTAAGCATAAATTGTTTTATTGGAACAATTATTCGTTCAACAATTATCTGGTACAGTCCATGAGAAAGGAATTCCACGAGATGTTGTTACTCCTGACGCTGGTTCTGTTGTCGAAGTGGATTCCTCAGATTCTTGATTTAATTCTTCTGCGGTTCTTTCAAATGTATCTGTTGATTTATTTTCTTCGGTGAATTCGTTAGGTTCATTTGCGGATTCCTCTTCAGGCGATTCTGTTGATTTAGGCGTCGTTCCTTCTTCAGATTCATCAATTTGTTCTTCCGGGGGCAACGTAGCAGATTCTTCAATTCTCGGAGGAGCTTCTTCAGTATTTTCTTCAGATAGTCCGGGTATCGTAGCACTTTCCGCAGAAACTATTTCTTCTTCAAATGATTCTGTTGATTCAGACAGCAATTCTTCTTCAGGTTCGTCGATTTCTGCTAAGGACAACGTAGAAAGATCTTCAGATCCTGGAAGAACTTCTTCAGTAACTTCTTCCGTTGGTTCAGACGATGTTGTGGGAGTAGATTCTGCTGAGACTTCGGAAGTCGATGATTCTGCTGATTCAGGCCCTAATTTGTCTTCGGGGTTTGTAGTAGATTCCTTAGATCCCATACTATATTGTTCTGTGGTTTCGTCAGGCAATTGCGATGATTCAGTCCATGTTTCTTCTTTTGATGTCGTGGATCCTGGGAATCTAGGTGGTTCTGTTGAGACAGATTCTGCTTTGGCACCCGAAGAATCTAATTCAGATTCGGAAGTAGATTCATCTATGATTTTCTCTGGGGTAGTAGTTTCTCTAGTGCCTTCGTCAGTTGATAATATCTCTTCACTTTCAGGTGACTTGTTTATCTCGGGCGATATTTCGTTTTCTGATTCTGGAACAGATTCTTCTGCCGGTTCAGTTTCACTATGGTACGGGAAGAGGCCTGATTCTGTTGTTTCACTTGATTGCATTAGAGAATTGCCCGGCATAGGGAATGTTGGTACCCATGGGTACCAAGGTGTTGTCTGTTCAGCTTTGGTCTGCCATAACATGCAGCACTGTCCTAGCTTACCGTCAACATCTATCAAATCTGCTTGACATGACATAGATGAAGAGTCAGCCGATACCAAACATGATGTAACTATGGTTCCGAGTGCAAGTAACACGACGGTCATAATGCGTCTACCGCCAGCTTTTTAAGTGCGATCCAATACACTTCTCCAACAGAATTGCTAATCTATCTATCTACGTATGAACAATGAAGGAGAAATATAGGAACCTCCTTTATTATATGTGCGATATTTGATGGGGATACCTCTGAATGTGATCCTTTTGCGCACAACTGAGAGCCAAAATGGTTATTCGTTGTCATTTATATTGTATATATTAATTCATAAATGGGCGAAATTCGATTCAAATATTATGCTTCATTTTAGTGGACACGCTTTTGTTTTACATTTTTGGTTTCTCATTATGGCCGATTATTATTAAATACAAAGGATCGGCACTTCAATTATAACCGTTACGTTATTGTACGTCTGAAGCGTGCACATTTTCAAGTTGGATTCAGCGTACATGCAGCCATTTAATTTAAGTAGCAATGAGCAAGGCGTGCTTGACGCTGTAATAATTAATGCTGATAGCCTTATGAAGGTACATTAATCAACATTCAATTTACGGAACGTACCATCAATACCTAGAGAAGTGTTACCTTGCACCGGCTTGTACGATTCATTAATTTTGTAATTTCCCTGTTCACTAAACCACTCTTCATATTTTTCAATGAGTTTTAACCATTCCGACATTCGTTCCTTGATTGGCTTTCCGCTACCGCCCAGATCGCGCGGAATGCAATATTCTGGAATTGTTGTTTGCATTATTTCATCATTCTTTTCAACAATCACCTGATAGTAAACGAAAAACTTAATTAAGTTATGCGATAATCAAAATTGAGTAACCTTACTCGTTCTTTGATTTTGTCGCTGAGGAAAACCTTGAATACATTGACAAACGTTTCAGCAAACGATGGCACATTAATTATTAAAATCTTTTTAGAACGAAATGGAAATGTATCCTGTAATAGTTTGATAACGTGTTTTGTCATTGGTGTAAAAATTCTGGTTGCCATTGGGAGTGAGAAAATATTAATATTTAGTACAATTATTTCTCCGGCACCTAAACAACTAAAATTTGCTTTCCATAGGGCTAATAACCAGAGTAATCTGCATATAACTTCCGGATCGCAAGTGGCTGGATTGTTTTCGCGGAAGCCCATAAAGGTAACTTTGTATCCTTCCGGAGTAAGATTCTCTGATGGTACAAGATAACTAAAACATCAATGATAAACAGCAGAATATAGTACAAGGTTTTATCCTTCTTCTTACAAGTTATTTAAGGTATCCCAGTCGTTTCCAGTGAATTTGTACTTCTTTAAATACGCTGGATAATTTGAATTGTTAATGAAATAACTTTCTAACTTCGCTTTAGTTTTCTCCATATCATGTTTGCAAGATTGTAGAAACACTGTCAGCATATGTTTTTCTGCATTTAGAGAAAATATTAATCGTAGTTTATTGCAACGTAGGGTGTTACCATAATTCTTCGGCATGAACAAATGACACTCCATCCATTTTTCCAAGAGCTCCAGTTGTACTTTACATCGTTCATCGTTTTGGTTGATTTCTTTCTTAATAGAACTAACTTGATCAGGCGTTAGAGTATTAAACATTTTGCTATTCTGCTTACTTAAAACTAAATAGCTTTAAAATAGTTGACACTATTTATAGTGACATTCATTTGTTGCAATTTGGTCTAATGAGAAGCGAAATGTATGTTTTTTGTTAGGTTCCAAGATTAATTTGCTGTGTTATTAAACCATTGCATGTCGGTAATGAAACCAATTGAAGCGTTGAATTGATCGGCCACTGCGTGTAATGCTATTGTAATAAAGTTACTTCTAAAAACCTTGATACACGATCTTTTTATGCAAGTGCTTCTTATTTCTAATTATGTTAGCAACTTAATTGCAAATTCTCTCACTTTCGTTTAAAAATGGTTATACTTCAAAAGAATACTAATCGGAAATATAAAATGGTGGATCAGTGCTAGTGCACATTCACCTAGTTCATGGAATATTCTATACTGTCTTTTGCACGCTGTTAGATAAAGAAGTTATCAACAGAATACTGTTGATAAAAAATATATAGGTGGAATTATGTTGCACGTTAGCGGGTCGCATCCCCAATGACAAGACTGCAACTTGCTCAAAACATGTAGCATGTTGTTAATATAGGTTGAATAGCGGAAATGTCCGTTACGTGCTGCCCTCAAACCATTGCGGAGTCTGCGGACAATAATTCAAATTCTTGTTGGTTCTCGGCATATGACTATAAGCCTAAATTTCTTATTCTGATACATGGAAGATGGTTTCTATGTAATTCTTTACTATGGTTACTATGTAATGTAAGTGGTTACTATGTAATGTAAGTACCAATCATCACACAAATAAGGTACCGATTTAGAAATCACTCTTCATTATTTGTTGTAATGATTATAGTATGATTAGTTATATTGGGGAACTTCCTGCAATTCTTTGTACAGTTGATTGTTTCAACAAGTTATACGCATTAAATTTACGCGAAAGTGGTGGAGAATTTAAACACTTCTCGAAGTTCCTGTAATTTAAATTCATAACTGAACTACTTCATTAATATTTATTACACTACTAAGATAACATCCTTATTTCAATCAATATCTAATTTTCTAAAACTGCCCTGAGTTCCCATTTCTTCATTTATGCCATTAGCAGCATAAACATCTTTGGAAATTTCACCACAAACTTGTAATTGCTCATGCTGTTTAAACCATGGTTTATAATTTTCCAGAACTCTTAGCAATTTATTGAAACCTTCATTTATTGAAACGTCAGTTCCACCAAGATCTTCTGGGATGCAATAATCTGGCACGCATTTCCTCATGTATTCATCATGCTTCTCCATGCTTATCTGAATAAGACATTAATTTATTTATGTAATAGTTGCCATTAATATGAAACTTAGTTATATACCCTTTTACGGAGTTTTTCTTTGAAAAGCAACTTTACAATATTGACCACATTGACTGCAAATCCTGGCAAATAAGTGACATAAATGTGCTTTAACCTGAATGGAAAGACATTTTGAATCATATCAATGCTCCTTTTAAACAGGGGTGTAACTAGGGCAGCCGCAATTGCTGGTGTTATTTCACGGACATTAGCTATCACAATATTGCCAGCATTAATAATGGATCTGTTTGCGTTCAATGTACCTATAATAAAATATCAACAGATAAGCTAATAATAATTATTATAATTACCAAACATGAGCATCAACTTGCAAAAAATGTCTGGTTGAAAGGCATTTAATGCTTTGTCGCGGAAACCAAAATGAATAGCTGTGTAACCTTCAGGCGTCAAGTTTTTCGAGACCATAACGTAACTAGAAATAAAATCGTATTTTTAATTCAAATAAAACCTATTAAGATGTTATCTGCCATTCGGGTGCCACCACATATTTCGAAAATACCAGCGTCACCCTGGAGCAGTAAGTATACTTCATAAGGCGTCACCCACCCAGTGTACGCTATATATAGCGTCACCCAGCGATAGCCTGATAGAGAATTTCTTACAAAATGACTTGGTGAACGTAGCTACTTACAATGAATCAAACGTTGCTAATTCTTTAGCACTAAAATCATGATAAATGAAGTAATCCGGATAGCGTTTCTTGTTTACGAAATAAGCTTCCAACTTTTGTTTAGTTGCATCCAGATTGTATTTACAACACCTTAAGAATATTGTTAACATATTTTCATCTGTAATGATATCAAATTTGAATTTAGAATAAATTGATAATCAAAATTTACCATAATCTTTTGGAATAAATGGATGAAATTTTATCCATTCTTTCAACAAAGTTATATGATTATCCAAACGATCTGTATCTTCACCTAGCGTTTGCTTAATTTGCTCGATACGCAAGCTGTCTATATCGAAGAAATAATTTAATTCTTCCATTACACTTTGATTGTTACAACTCTTTAAACACTGAACGCGAAAAGTTTACTTTACTCTTGGACGAAGATTCGACTCTAAAGATTATTCGATACAACTTGGAAATTAGATACTCCCGATTCGTGCAACACTGTTGAACAACAAATTTTGTAATTTTGGTTTGTATTCGAATATCAAGACGCATAACGGGTATATAAAAAATGCAAGTTGCTACTTATAATTGTCGTTTTGCGAGGTCGAACTACGTAGCTATATTTAAAACACTATGGACATGCATGCGTCCAATGTGCACACACTCATTTGTGTTATTAAATAAATTGCTAATTATTATCAATTAGGTTTTAATTAAATTAGAAATAGTTAATTCCAAATGGAAAATTTTTAATGTGTTCTCTTTATTGTCCCAACAAATGAGTGTTAAACACAATAACCCGTCACCCAACAAATAAAAACGAATAGAAAGTTAAAATAAATTGAAAATTGATAAAATTGCATAGCTTGTATGACTAACCAAATAATGGTGAAAGACCTGGAAAAGTAATAAAGCTATTAAGCATACGTCGCAATGGAGATATATCATCGGGAGCATCACTGTTTGGCTTCTCCGGATTTAAACTTCTTATTAGCGTTTCATTAAGTGCTGCCAATTCTGCAAATAAGTAGATTAATTTAAATTTATCCCAAATGCTTACAATAAACAATTCTGTTACCAGGAGGCAGAATAAAATCTGGAAGAGTTTTAATAGATTTTAATATTTAATAAATCGATATAAAATGTGAATAAAAACCTTGTTTCCGTCGATTAAATGGCTGACGATGACGTTTGTTTGGATAAAATGGTGCTAAAAATATAGTTAAATTTCTAAGTTGTATTTGACCGCTTATATCAATAGTTTTTGTTTTAACTTATTACCATAAACATTTTTCTCGTAATCATAAACTAAAATAAGAATATTTTTAATTATATTCAGGTAAAGAAATTATTTTCATTACCAAGCGCTGGATGTGGAGCGACATCAAAGTGATCAATTTCTTCTAAAATGTTTATTACAATTTATAACAGTTTTACTGTAATGCAGTGATTCCCAAAGTGACCATTACGGCCCCTTTATACAAATCTAGGGGACGATGAATTATTTAAACAAATAAAGATGGGCAAAATACATTTGGGAACCACTGCTTTAATTATTTAGTTACCTGGTGCACTAAAATCTGGATCAGGCGTAAAGTTATCTCTTCGATGTGGCAATTTAGCCTTATCATGATCAGCTTCAAAATGTTATTAATTTAAGATTACAAATATATAAAACTCAAATGTTTAAGTGATTACCTGATCTTCCTGGTGCTGCTGAATGTTTCCTATGTCTATGCTTCTTAGGTTTTTTCTCTAATCGTAAAATAAAGTTATTAAGTATTTAATTTGCAGAAATCACTTACTTGGGTTTGACCTGTTCCATGGATCATCGTAAGGTATTGAATTCCATTGTTCATTGTTGTAACGTTTTGCAGGGGTTTGCTTGACTTTTTCTGGTGATTTGGGAATACCTACTTCGTCGTTTTCATTTTCGACTGAACTTCGATAGATTGGTTGACTCGTTGGCATTGGTGCAGGCTGTTTATGCTTTCTGGTACGTTTAGTTGAATGAGCTCGTCGTTTCCCGTGTTTGCCCTCTATTTTATTGCGATTATGTGGCTTCCTTAATGGAGTCTCAATAGAAGTATCATAGTCACCAGATATTGCTGCTTGTTTCTTCTTCGACTTGACTTTGGATCGCTTTGCAGGTTTTTCATGTTTCATTTTAGGCGATTCTTCAGAGTAATTGACATCAAATGTATCATCTTGTTGAGATGAGTACTCTGGTATATTATATGCTACAGTTGCTTGCTCATCGTCTTCCATGGGCAAGGATAGTTGAGCGACAGCATCCTTCTCCAGGCAGTCCGTTGACGAACATCGTACGTAGGGGACCCCTAGTAGAACTAGCACAAGTAGGGTAAAGTATGACATTGCTCAGGAAATAAAATGCGCTAGTTGGAGCTTTAATTTATGAGGCAACACACATTGGATGTTTTGCAAATATGGCGCCCAGAAAAGATTAACACGGTAAACTTAAAGTCAATTAGTAAACGCAAATGCATTCATGCACGTCAACGGCTTTTATATTCGAATGTTCAACCGGGTTATTAAATGATTCGTGTTTATGTTGCCCACGTAGGTTTTGTATACGGTAGTACAATAATTAATATATAACGTTTAATTTTATGCCAATTATAATTGCAATCCAAATTCAAAAGAACGCGTGAAATTACATATCTCATCAATTACAATTTGGACTTTTTGAGAAGTGCACGCAATTCTCGTCGCAAAATTTTTCCGCTTGGTGACTTGGGTATAGCATCGATAAAGCGAACACCACCATGTAATTGTTTCGCATGCGATACTTGGTCCTTAATGAAATCTTTTACTTCTTGCTCATTTAATTCCACGCCTGGTTTACGTACAACAAATGCCAAAGGTAATTCGCCAGCGAGATCATCAGGCACTCCAACAACTCCTGCATCCATAATTTTAGGATGGTGTAGCAACAATCCTTCAAGTTCAGCTGGTGGTACTTGGAATCCTTTGTATTTTATCAATTCCTTTAAGCGATCTACAACGTAAAGGTAGCCATCTTCATCGTAATAAGCTAAATCTCCTGTGAGCATCCATCCATCTTTCGTGAACGACTCCTTCGTTGCTTTCTCGTTTCTGTAGTAACCTTTCATGATCAGTTCGCTCTTAAGGCACACTTCGCCAACTTGATTTGGTCCTAGTGCTTCATCGGTTTCGGGATTACGTATTTTCGCTTGCATACCTTTATCTACTTTTCCAATACATCCTGAACGTGCTTCGCTGAATCTAGGTGCTGATATCACAGATAAAGTACACTCAGTCAAGCCGTAACCCTGATAAACCCTTGGTATATTATTGAGACGTTTTATGACAGCATCTTCAAGTTCTTTAGAGCATGAAGCAGCTGCGCAAAGTATGGTCTTCACTGAAGATAAATCGTATTTTGATACTAGGGGATGCTTGGCGAGAAATACCATTAATGGAGGTACCAGTGGAACGATATCCATTTTCAGCTTTTCAATTGTACTCAGGAAAATTTTTTCATTGAATCTCGCAAGAAAATTAACCGTGTTCCCCTTAACACAAGTGGCCACTGCTACATTACATCCATATCCGTGATAAAACGGCAGAACAAGCAGAAAATTATTCATTGTAGAAAATAAATGATCTTTATCACTAAAAAATAAATTATACGTTTATTTACCATGTTTTTCAATTGAAATAAATACTTACTAAAATGCTGTAAAAGCTGCGTTTAAATTACGATGTGTTAGCATCACTGCTTTAGCTAATCCTGTCGTTCCTGAAGAGAACATCAACGCAGCAACATGTTCCTTGGCATTTACTTCAACTGGATAAAATTTGGAAATATTTGTTTGACGTTTTACAAGATTTTCCACATTTTTCAATGGCCATAATTGATGTAGATAATTCATTGGATGAGTATCTCTAATATGTTTCATTTTTGGATACACAGTGTTTGAACAGAAAATGCATGCTGGTTGCACAAGGTCACAAGCATGGATAAATTCACCTGAAAGATTATGTAGTAAATTAATTAAATATAAACATTTGCTGAGAGTATACTTACGATCTGTGTAAGTAAAGTTAATTAAAGTAACAGGAGATCCAAGATAATATGCAGCAAAAACAGGAATAAAAAATTCAATGTCATTTTCACTAGCAACTGCAATAGTTTTTCCCGCGTATCCCAACTTTTTCAAAACTATAGCCAATTTACATGTCAACTCAAATAGTTTTTTATAAGACAATTTTTGGTTTGTTGCCACATCATACTAAAATGCAGAAGACTTTAAGTCACATTAATAAATTAAATGCATATTTTAAGTGTACTTACGAATGCAATTTTATCAGTTTCAGCATACGCCTTAAGATTCTCAAACATACGAATGCCTAATGAATGTGGATAAGTTTCGAGATCTGCGGGTGGACCTCTTAAAATGTTACGTTCGGACATTTTGAATGCACCGTTTAAGGACAACCAAAAACGAATGAAATATTTAATAAGTTTTCGAGTATATTTATAACACGCTTAATAAGGTTTGTATTGAGCTTTGCTAGACCTGTTTATAAACATTCGCTTGTTGCACCATTCAACTGATGCCTTTTAACCTTTTGCAATAAAAACATAGATTTGTTATGCTTATATATACGTAATAACGATGACTTTTGTTTTAGCACTACTTATCATGAACTAGCGAGCTCTCAGCCGCAATAGTTCTAGGCAATTACAACTGGGTATGTCTACAATTCAAAGTCCTATTTAATGTCACCAAATTTAATGTTGAAATTGATTAAGTAATTCTCTAATAAGATTACTTATTGACTAATTGTCGTAATGCTCGTCGCAGTAGTTTTCCACTGGAAGTCTTTGGAAGTATATCCACAAAATGGACGCCACCTCGGAGATATTTTGGATATGACACTGACTCTGAAATGAGCAAACTACATGCGTCAGTTTATAATAATTTAAGATGTTCAAATTATATACTTTTTACAAATGAGGCGACGTCATCTTCAGTCAGATTACTTCCTTGTTTTTTTACAACGAATGCAACTGGTAACTCTCCATGTCGTTCATCCTTCATTCCAACAACCATTGCATCTTGTATGTCTTCATTAGTCAACAACAAAGCTTCCAATTCCGCAGGAGGAACTTGAAAACCGTTGTACTTTATTAATTCTTTTACTCTGTCGACAAGATAAATATTATGGTCGAGGTCGTAGTATCCTAAATCTCCTGTTGCAACCCAACCGTCTTTGAGGAAAGTTTCCTCAGTTTCTTCATCATTTTGATAATATCCTGCTGCAACAACCGCACCAGAAACAAATAACTCGCCAGATTCTAACACGCTCAAGGGTCTTCCCGTTACCAAATCGCGAACTTGTAATTTTAGTTCTGGAAGAAGTTGACCAATGGAATTGTAAACACAGGTGTTGCGTTTGGAACAAGTAGCAATGAGTGTTAGCTCTGTCATTCCATATGCTTGATATATATTTACGTGCGGTAATCTAAAAGTTGAGAATGTTTAAAAAAGGTAAAATAAGTTTGTAGATTACGTACCGATTTTTAACACTTTTTTGTACTTCTTCAGAGAGCGGAGCAGCTCCACAAAATATGGTTTTAATAGAAGATAAATCATAATCTTCTAACTTTGGATACTTTGATAACCATATCATTAATGAAGGTACTATGGGCAAACTGGTTATTTTATACTTTTCAACTGCTTGCAAAAATATTAAATCGTTGAATTTCGACATGAATTTCACACTTCTTGACAAAGCGACAGAAACCAAAGATGTAATAAATCCATAGACGTGCGTAAATGGCACAATTGTTAAGAAGTTATTCAAATCTGATAAAGTTGTAGATGGATCCCTTAAAATTTAATATTATTTAAGTATAACTTATTTAATTGCTTTAATAATACTACCTGAAAACTTCGTAAAAATAGCAAATGTTTAATTGCTTCAACATCACAGCTTTCGGCAATCCAGTTGTGCCCGAAGAAAATAACATTGCAGCAATCGCATCACTACTAACTTCTTTTGGTTGAAAATTAATCAAATCAAAATCCATTTCCTCGTAAACAAGTTCTTCTAATGTGAATACAGCATCAATATAATCTAAACCACTTTCATTTTTCAGTTTATCGAGTTTATTCGAAGTTGAAGATGAGCAAAATACAACTTTTGGTTTAGTTAGATTTAGTGCATTCAATAATTCAACTGGAAGAATTTAACACTTGTTTTAATAATTTAAAATAATAATAAATTACTTACAATTTTCATACGTGTGACTTATATTAACGACAGGAAGCCCCAAAAATATTCCTGCAATTGCAGGGATAAAATATTCAATAGCATTTTCCGAGTAAATCGCCACATTTCCTTCATTTTCGCCAATATTATTCCGTAGAAAGCAAGCCAGTTTTCTGCTTTTCTTAAACAACTCTTTAAAGTTTATTTGCTCTTGAGTTTCGACATTTAGCTGATAATAGATATAAAGTTTACATTGTTATAAGAATTGTTTACATAAATATTTATTTATACTCACAAAAGCAATTTCTTCGCCACTATCATTGTTTGATAAGGTCTTTAAAGAATCAAAGAGCAATTGAGCAAATGATTTCTTCAGTGGTTGCGATAATTCACAACCTTCTAGAATACTTGATGAATCCATGATGCGAAATAAAACGGCTTCGCACGCTTTATATTTACACGCTTGCGGTTGTATGAGTTGTGAATATCAAGGCGTTAAGTTTAAAAAATTCTAGGTGAGTTGCACTTCAAAATTGTCAGTTTCAAAACAAAATTTGCATAATTGCATCGAACAATTAACTTGACTTTTCTGTTTGAGTTTACTTGAACAAATTGTAAGAAACGACAATGATCTTGCTTTTATACTTGCTGAATTACATAAATATTTATCTTTTCCAAACTACAGGAAAATGCTAAATTGCTGCCCAAGAATTGGAATATTCTTGCCGTAATTATGATTGGACACTTATTAAACAATACTAGAAGTTAATTAAATGCCACGCGAACTGCTTAGTTAATTAATTTAATTAACAAAAGTTACTGCGCAAACATGGAACAACTTTTAAGACACAATGTTCCAAGGTTTGCTACAATAACTTAATTGTTTTCGGAAACGTTTTATATTGTTGATTTCAAATTAAATCAATATTAACATTGATCTTTCATGATGCACTCTGTTCAGTTTATTATCTATTTAATGTTAATAAGTAGAATGTTCATAATAGTTTTTTACTTGGTTGTTTTGTCTTGGTTGTTATTAAAGATAAGGTAAACATTTTGCGATAAAGTGTTTATTGTTGTTAAAGTTATTACAAATAATGGAAATAATTATATATCAATCACTTTATTATAATTAATGAATAGTTATGCTACTTAAATTTCAAACGGTTGTGTTTGAACAGTTGCCTACACTAAACTATGTGTCGCCACATGTGTTTTTTTACCCGCCTTTTTACCGGCATCGGTGACCACCGGCATGCACATGCACGGACGTGCGCACTTCAAGCCTGTGCATAGTTTTGAGTAATTTATTGTTGACAGTGTGAATATTTGTGGTCATTTAACGCAGTATGTAAGTGAAATTAGTGTCCGGGACGTGTACAGCATGGGACATGGGCATCTGATGTAATTTCATCCAGGTGAGTTGGTTCGCCAAAAATACACGCGTTCGTACACCTAGCCATATTGCTTCATGGCGGTTGATTCGCAGGCTAGACCGACAGAGAATCCTTGCTGGTTCTTCACGTACATACGGCTAAGATATATGTGCTAACATAAAGATATTTCCTGTAATCACGACTGTAATCTACATCGCTAACTAATCTGATCTAACATCGCGGCCTGGCGTTTCTTGTGGATGCACCATGTAAGCATATATTTTTCCAAGTTTTTCCTCATTTGTACGTATCGTCTTTCTTTCATCTAACATTAGCTTCGTTCCTCTGTAATAACACTATGCCCATTGCATAAATCCCTTGCCACTTCTCCACAGTGGAAAACCCTTTGAGTCCCATATCAAATAACAATTTATTAACGTTTGATGTGGAGATTTTAGGGTTACGCTGCTATAATACACACTCTTTATCTCATCTCATCTCATCTTATCATGACTGACTAATATTATATTTGGGACGTAGTGGTAGATGTGGTTCTATGGTCCTTTAACCTCATAGGCAGGATTGTTAGGATTCCTATTGGGTTGAAGTTGCCAGTAAATCGCAGGTTGGCTGGCTTGCTGAGAGGCACATCATGGCATGAACGACGAACCATGTATGCAAAACATGTTAAAAACCATTTAACAAGCTCATGTAGCGCAATGAATTTATTAAATTTTAATTACACTGCATGTGCGTGCGGCGAGCATGCATGCACATTTTACGGCCGATGAGTATTTCCGGTATTTGCATAAGCGGCGTGCATAAGTGGATGTTGTACAAGTATTTACATTGTGCAGTGCGAAAATAATGATTAATTTCTCTTTTCGCCAACACTGCACATCGCTTCGAATTCATCCGTGCTGCTAACGGTAGAAAATTCTGCTTCTCTGCATGATGCTATAAGCTGCATAAGGGAAAAATGCATTTTCGAATCGACACTGGCAAGAACAAGGAATACGAGCAAGTTGGCAATTTATAATATTTTCGTACATCTGAGGTGAAGGGAAAAAAGCAGCACGAATATTGTTTATACGAATACGAATGCCTGAATGTGGTTTGCATTCACCTCTTGCGAATGAGCAAAGCCTACAACCGCCACCCACTCTGCGGCGTGCACACGATGAGCTCATGCCTGCAAGTTTCCTATAAATATTTAGCGTTTTCACGTTCAATTTGCACCGGCATGCAAACAAATAGACAGGCACAAACAGCATATAATTTGTTGTAATCTATCAAAATTCGATGCTGATGCAATTCATCACTGGGAGATGCCCATGTTGCGTTGCATATATTGAGAGATTCACAAATATTTTCGCCAGTTACTGCCACAAGTGCAAGCCGGCTGGGACGCTGAGGAACGACGACGAGTTGCACGTGTATCAAAATTCAATGCAAGCGCAATTAATCACGGATTTTTGCGGATGTCTTGGCGCATGTGGCATCTTGATGAAAGGCAACAACGAATGCATTTGGTCACAGCATACGCAGCAAGCACGACTCGCGTCTTTATCTAAGCATAAAATTGAGTATCTGGCAAATAAATAGACGTGTGGCGTTTAGCATATTTGCATTGGATAGCGCGCGGCGCGGTGAAGAGGCGCGAGTGGCAAGACGCCCAGCTTCTTCTTCGTCCATGTCGTTTGGAAAAATGGTAGCAACTTATGAATGAAACCGGGCCTCGGGAATGTAATGGATTGAACCAGCAGCACCTCGTCTGGTTCACTCTTCCAGCGCGCAGCGAATGCGTTGCATGTCTAACAACAATTTACAAACCAATAAAACCACTTAATTTTCGCATCTTACAATCGCAAAACGACGACGGCCAAATGAAACATTTTCCCAGACGAACCTAGACGAGCTAGACAAGCGATCAGGAATTTCGATCGTCGATGGCAAAAAAATGAACGCAAAACAGCCGTCGCTTCGCTCGCAGATTATTGCAGATCGTGGAAGGTTAATCCGCAAGAAATCATATTTAATGCGCGAATTGCAAATTATCGAATCGAACCAACGGCACCTGCAGCCCACAAGGATCGGACGGGAGCCGAGCCATGATCACTCCTCGTCGTCGTCATAGACGAGATGCCATGGATGGCGAAAACGAGCTGCGGTCCGCAGAACGAGTTAGCACTCACTGACTGTGGGGGCAGCGAAGAGTGCGCGCCGTTCGCCAATGCCTCATTCGCTCCTTTTATTGACGCTCGTGCTGCGCAATGCCGTAAAAAACAACAAACACCACCAGCTTAGAACTGACGAATCGAATCGATTTTTACGTTATAATTGTTACTCGCGAATCGTGAGTCATTTGATTGACTTGCGCGTCGAACAGGAAATGATGAATATCGGCATAATTATTGCTAAATTATCTATAAACATCAATTTTCCAGTTAGTCGATGCTCAGCTATGCTGACTCCATTTAGGGTTTCAGGTTTTTCATCAAGGAATGCAAATGAGCGAATGCAAGATTTAATTAGAAAGACATAATTTAATGTTTTAATCGGCTCAATGATGAAAGCAACAAGAAGACGAAAGCACTTATGAGAATGCGATTGGCAATACCACTAATAATAATAATAAGACATATGTGTGCACTGCGTAGATTTGCTTATACATGCGCAAACGATACTGACGCGACGTTTCTTTCGTTACAGTTACCATCAGCATTCCGATGTCCGGCCGAGTGAAGAAGATGCGCCCGGAGGAGAAGAGGAGGCGATCATCATCATCGATGCTGCAGCCAATTAAGCGGCGGTCGTCGTTGTCGTCGAGGGTGAGTCTTAATATCTTTGTTTCTCCGCTGCATTCGTCTCATCTCGCGGTACCCAATTACTCCGTACATTATCACTGCGCGCACACGCGGCCATTCAATATCGATGTTAATGAGTCGCGATTACTAATTTACAATCGATCCCCCGATTCGATTCGGCTCGGATACGCGCTATGCGCCGCATCGCATTATTCTCGGCATGCTAATGCACCACCGCACACTTCAATGCGCACTTGCTTTTAATTAGACCAATATTCGATATGAATCGATTGAGGCGTACGGCGCGCATGCATACCATGTGTCGATTGTGCGCGCTGACCACGTAAGTAAGTAATTTATATTAAATCGGTAATTGCGCGTTGCACTCAAGTGCTATCAATGGAATTTTACTTTTGCGTGTGTTATGTGTCGCATAATGGCGCAAAACATTTTCGTGTAATTTCTTAATTATCTTGTTTATTCGTCGCTGGCGCACAAAAAGAAGCAGAATTGAATGCGGTTTCACGTCGGTACGTAGGATGCGAAAATTGTTAATGGCAATATATCAAAAGATATCAGAGTCGAGAAGAAGCAACAAAGCAGTCGCAATTAATCGGTTATTGCGTATGCGTATAACAAGAAGGCAACTTATTGCTGCCGGTGCGTAGGTATTAAACAAAGTAAATTGTCCGCGATGCGTCTGATGTAATTAAGTCGCCCGAATGCAAATGCGTTTTGATATTTTCATGGTGCAATCGTTTCGTGCCATGCTGAATGCTGCGGCCGTCTAATGCTCGGCCAATTTAAGCCCCGCGCAGCAAGCGGCGAGTGAGTCGTCCATGGCGCGCGTTTAAAAATCGCTCGTCGTACGTTAATTGTCAATTAAAAGATTATTAAATGCCGGAGTAAATAGATTACTAGCCGTTGCATGTGTGCGCAACAGCGACGAGACTTTGTTGTTGCACGGCGGCTGCGGCCGCGGCCGGCTGGTATTAACGTTGGAATATTTAATTTTAAACTCGTTTTGATTAGAGATTAATACAGGTTAGGTGGAATACTGGGAGGTCCAGGCACTAGGCTTACTCGTTCGCTAGCTGTGGCTATGTACGCGCGCGCGCGCGAATATGAGGAGCGCTCGTCGTGCTTTTTTGATTTATTCGCGTATTAGTCATGTGCGCAACGCGCTTATCTCCGAGCGCATTATCTGCATTGTGCAATGTCTTACATTTTTCACATTTTTCCACCGATCCTAATGGCACGCCGATTACCTTAAGTAAAAGTGCTCTTTGGTGCTTATGTCGCGGTTTGAATTATTCAGAAAATCCCATTCATCCTCGGCAATAATTCATAATTAGTTGAAACTTTCAACTTGTTCCTTTTTCATCGTCTTGGCTAATAATATAATATAAAATTGCTAATTAGTCTTATAACTTTGCACACGCAAAGCGTAAACACACTCGTTTCGCGTGCATTTATGAATGAGATTTATTAGGTTGAAAAAAGCGCGAATCATAAACAAAATCCGACATTAATAAATTTCAAGATCTCGTTTCGTTATTTACGAAGTAGCGCCGCCGCTTGAGACGTATGCGTAATTAAGTTGAATTTATGAAAAAAATATGCAAAGTATTTTTTCGATCGATCCCCCGGATTAATCTGTTCGATTCAAGGAGGCGTCACGCTCATCAATATGCGTCTTACAAGCGAATGAATGGAACAGTCAACTTTGTGTTGTTTGTCGAAGCGTTTGTACGACTTGCAAATGCTTTGCTGCTTCATTTGTATCATCTCGATGAATTTTATTCCGATGCGCGAATCTAATTTATGCGGGGCTGCCGCTGCGACTGCAATAACGATTTTGGCTTTTTGCTGCCGCCATAAAATCCATGCTTTACGCACTGTTTACTCATGTACTCGCCGCGTTTTCTGCGTTCCAGCGACGCACAGATATTTAACCGAAATGCAAATTTTATTTACACATATTGCGTTTTTATTTAGTGTTGTGTGTAGTAAACACACTTAAATAAACTATTTATTCAAGTATAAAAAAGCACATGAACGCGTGTTATTTCAGGATTAAATTGATTCCTTCCATAAAGAACAACTTCGAGTATTACAATGAAAGTTTGTAAAAAATTTAATATTAAATATTGGAAGATAATTATCCAATTATTAATTGGCATTTAACTTTAGGAATGAGGCCAGTTTCAAGGCTTCTTTATTTTGAAATTGCATTTTACATTCCATACGTTCGATATTTTTAGTAAGCATTATTAGTTTCTGTTCAAAATACTAATTTACAAGAATTATCGTTCATGTTTACCTCACGATCATCAGCATCGCATAAAATGAGCGAAGAACCGGCGACGACGTGAAAAACACAAATCCGTGGGGGCACCACCCACGCATACGAAATTAATTTCTGAAATTAATTAACACGTTGCGCAAACATCATCGCTGATTGCCGGCAACGATTATGATGGTAAATCGTTTAGAAAGGGCTTTCTCTATGCGCGGTGAGAATACATGTATTAAAATAATAAATAGTTGGGCGGTAATTAAAATTGTCGGAAGCATTTTTTTCGGTTCGTATCCATTCATTCAGCTGGCGAGTACACGGTTTGGGCGGCCGTTATTTGTTTGCAATTAGGGCATAACCAAAATAGAATTATTAAGTAGTAGTGGTAGTCGTGCGAAACCGTTAAAGTAAAATGAAAAGTGTGGGCAAAATTGAACGGTTATCGACCCTGTCCTTGCTTTCTGCTGCACGTTTATTTCATTAAAATTCCAAATGAATTCAATAAATATGAAAAGCAGCGATTTGAGTGTCATTGATGTGTTGTTTTCAATAATTTATGAAAATTTCGTCAAACGCTCGGAGATTTGCATATGTTTATCGGTGATTTATTGCGGTAATGGGCACAAAAACAGATAAAGGATTGGAAGAATGTGCATTAAATGATGATAAATAACGTTAATGAAAGCAAAACATGTTATGGAAATTATAATTTTGGTTTTGAATGAGTTTTAGAGAATTTCATAATATTTTGATAAATCGCATTTTTAATACAATTTTTATCGTTATTTTTATGAATCAAATGTAATAATTTACAGCGATTTTGTGCTAGTGGATTAAGCGGAAGCAAAGGTACTTTAATATAATAATTTTGGCGTTTTTAAAGTTTGGTAATTTTCGAAGAAAGTCCTGGCTGAGGCGTCACTCGTCCTTAAGTAGGTTGAGGTGCTGGTGCAAACCGCGACGACGCTCAAGTGGTCGAGGCTTGGAAGCACCTTGATCAGTCGCATTGAAAGCTTCACCTGCGTACGAGCAGCACACACAAAGCCTGGGTGACTGAGCGTTCGTACGACGAACGGTAGATAGCGAATAAGAATATATAAGTACTAATAATACGATGGCGCCGACAGCACAATAACATTTATACTATCACTCAAAACGCACGTAGATTGCATTCGCATCGCGTTCTTGTGCTCAAGTGCGTAGTTTGATTCGCCAACTGACATTTTAGTGCGTGTGTTTGCAACAGTAACGCGAAGAAACTGAACGTGAAAATTCAAGGACAATATTACTACTATTACTCTTCTTTCACTTTTCATAAATTCACAACACACAAAAAAATAATTACTTGGGTGAGTTTTCTAGACATTCATTCCTTATTTACTTATATTTAATAACGTTTCGGAGATTGGAAAATAAATTAAAAACAAAATGTAATTGCGCAAATCTATGAGTGATGTTCATTCCTCTTTTTGCAAAAGTAAATTAATTTTTTTAAGTAACTAAGTACTTAAACCTGGTTAATTTAAATTTAAAAAGAAGATGAGAGAAAAAGGAAATGAAAATACATGAAGCGGTGTGTTGTTTAAAATTTGTTTACGTTTGGCAAGATGATTTTAAACGATATTAAGTTGCGCGAATAACTGTAATTAGGCAGGCAAGCATGCGCACGGCGAGAGAGCAGCCGTTTTATCGGCGCGCACGATTTGATTGTTTTTAATTGCGAGTGGGAAACTTGACAGTGCTTTATGCCCATGCCGCGCAACAATTTCACAGCGCAGCGCTGATTGCCTGATCGTTCCCAATTGATTTGCGCGCCCGCGACGAGACGAGTCAATGAAGAGGGAAGACGAAAGAAAGAAAGCCATCCGCGATCCGCGAATATTATGTGGATTGATGATTTATGTACGCGCGCGCCCCGCGTGCACTGCTCGCGAGCAGAGGTGGATTCATAACGGTCGATTTACAACTTCAAAACTGCCAATCAATCATGCGCTCTCTTTGTGCGCGCTTCGTATTAAAATATTTGGTGAATCATTTTATTTGGCGCTTGGCTCGACCTTTCAAAGAAAGCTTAGTGATGATGTGTGGGATGATCTTTCTAAAATTCTATGCAAACTAATTAATAGACTCATTTCAATGAAGATCTATAAATATGATTTCAATTACAATTGTTTAAGATGTGGGTTACATCCATATGTAATTGATTCGAAACATTAAGATTAGAAAATATTTTCGAATCAAATTATGACATTACCTTTTTACATGTTGAGAGATAATAGGTGTAATCATAAATTGGATTATAATAATACAGGATACAATATTATTATTATAGTCAAGTTAGTTTGACCGAACAATAAAAACCCGTTTAAGACAATAAGCATAATAATAAAGTGCAAGTACAAGTTGAAATTACATGTCTCGTGACACGCAATATAACACGAATAACAACGCATAATGTTACATAACACAATTTAAAATTCTACTCGACGTATCTGCACTCATTGGACAATATGGCATATGGCGTTCGAGTCAAAAAGTTGGACAACTGCGGCATTTGAATTGAATTCGAGTGTTATGCATAACGTTGGATTAGAATGGACTAAGAATGTTGCTCAGTTCATTAGTATGAGCAATGCGTTTCGATTACACATTTGCAATAAATATTTAAGCGTACTTTATGCGCTTACTTACGCTTTGAGTGAATTAATGACGAGAGAGGACATAACTGTTAAGAAAAGTCAATGAAACCGAAAGCGTACTCAATACGCCACATAATCCAGCAAGGCTATTAACACTCGTAAGTGTAATAATTGTTATTGCGAACGTAGCTACAATATATATTATAAATTCAGGTGATAAAAAGTTTCATTTTAAGATTAATTGCAACGGTTTCATTGTTATTACTGATTTAATTACGATTACGATTGAGCTTGCGATTAGATTTATTATTGTAATGGGTAATATTTCTTAATTACCGTAGTAATTCATCATTGGATATTATTTCCTAATGGCATTAGACTTACTTATTAAGGAAACACATTCCAGGAGTTTAGTCTTAAGATGTGCATTTAAAATGTCATAATTTTCATAGATTTAATGCAATGTAGATAAGTGAGACTTTTTCTTATTTATCATGTTATTAAACTAATTGCAAATAGCCATTATGAAGCCATAATATTTTATGAAAAAAATTACGCAACGAGCACTTGCGTACAATGCGCTTGTGCTTTCTTTACGCGGTCAGCGAAGCTAACAGTTTATGGCGGTTGTAAAAATAATAAATTATTTTAAATCCGTTTACGACGCGTTGATTGCGCCAAAAACCAAAACGAATGAACACGAATGAAAATGATGAAGAATGCATACATAATGATTACGCACGGATGCACCAAAAGGCGCATAGCACAGAGGAAGAAGCGGACGAGGAAAAGTGATATTACAAGGAATAAAAGCATGGTGCATCTTATCGCCCATGTTATTAATTTAGCAATTAATTCCATTAATTCCCGCCGTAAATGAGTTTTAATGTACTTTCGATGTTCAAATCATCGCCATCAGCTTATTTTTCCAGAAACTCTTATTAAGCATCCGATGACAAAAGGAAAAGCATTAATTATTCAATGACATGAATATCCACTTATTTTTTACATTCGGTTTTTAGCCCCGGATTTAATTAGTTTGTTCGGGCAGAGTGCTTAATTCGATAATTATTCCAGTGCAAAGGGTGTACGAAATTCGAAGTCATTCGAATCTGTTGAAAGTTGACACGGACATTAAATTCCAGCGGACGAATCGCGAATTGCGAGAGAATGATAGACATTCGCGTTGAATAAGTACTATCATTGATCTGTTTCGCTGTTTGCCGCATTAACAAACATTGCGTTTCAGTGCAGCGGTCGCGCCGGCGAGTGAATGAGCGTGCTACTCTAAATGCATCGCAATTACGCCGCTAAATTATGATAATGGCAGCGAATTAATGCGCGCATCGCCGTTTATGGGCCCGCAAAAACACATTTTATTACTCCTGCAACGCGCATGTTTGTCCACAGATCAACAAACAAATAATACTTGTGTACTTTATTCGACTTTAATTTGTATCGATTTTAATTTTCAATTGCGTTCCGTGCTCACAATAGCACATGCTTAATTAGAATATTAATTAGTGCAGTCGTTGAAGAACATGTTATGGTTAATTAATCAATTAAATTGTGAATGTCGTGCGTTTTAATTTCTTGTGAATATAATTAAATAATATTGAACATATTATCACGTACGAATCGCTTAATGCTAATAGAAAATTTATGACTAATATGGCATTTCCTAAGTAGACTTAATACTTTTACTAATTATGCATAAAGCTACCACTTGTTCACGCACGAGAAATAAGCAGGTACTCGTGGTCTCTGTTGCATTTGAATAATATTTGTTTATATTACGCGTATTTATTCAAAATATTATTACATCTTGTGCCGTGCATTCATATTTCTTATTCATATTTTATATGCTTGTTAATATCACTAAAGCTAAAGCATTCAAGAGAGATGTAATGCAGCATTAACTATTACAGAGTGTTTTACAACGTTCATAAAATAATATTTAAAAAATGAAAGTTTAAACATTTAATTTTATGATAGTCACGCATATTTTCGTATTTAATTGACTAATTAGTTGAAGAATAACATTTTGATTTATTTCGTCGTAGTTGAACGATTATCGCGAATTTGCGGCGTGTGTGTGCGCAAGTTTTAATAATTTTTTTCACTTACACTTCTCTTAGAAGACGACGACGAAGCAGACGATTGCATCGTACATTCCTTTGTGCACGCAGATCTATGCATAAATAAGATTTATAAACGCCATTCACAGTTGGGACGATTGTGTGTTGACCCGCGTAATGATTACATTCCGGATGTTTGCCAAAGAGACGCATAAACATATTGCAAACGTATGCAAATCGCTTCGGCTCGCTGCTCGCAATAGGTGTTATCTATCTTGCGTTGGATGCGATGCGATGCACCATGTGCTAATTCACTAACGTAACTCTCCAACCGACTTGAATAAGTTGCGCGAATCGCTTTCAAAGTGCCAGCATTCAAGATTTGCGCGCGGCTTTAATCCAAATATACTTGTTACAAAATTACAATGACAATTTTTTCCTTCTTTATCAAGCCGCCATTTATCATTAGCACTGTTGAGCACGTTTCGAGAAATATTGCAAACACCTATTAAGGCGAGTGCTTAAACAAATTATATGCGATGATTGCATAACAAGGGTGCAAATTTGGCGCAGTAATATTTAACGACAATTAGAAAAATCGTCGTCGGATGTGGCATGTGCAGATCGTTTATGCTTTTTAAGACAGACGTTGATGGCTTGACTGCGGCCGTGAATGAATGGCATCCATCCATATATTGTTGGACGTGGACGCGCAAAAAGCGCACTTATCTAATGCGATATAATGGCGCACAAAATGTATTATGAATACGCATTTACGAATATAATGCACACGTATGCGCGAGTGACGAAACGCGATAATTCATATTTTCACGCGCCTGCTCTGAATGGCCGCACTAAGATGACTTGGGGGAAATTTTCATGCGTGCGCGAGGAGTGCATGGAGGAAATCGCGGCGCGAACGAAAGAGAAACCGCGCGCGCAAGCACACATGCATTACGTGCAGATTATTAGCGATGATGTGCCCCGGCGAAAGAAGCTGCTCGTCCGCGGTCTGCGGCGACGAGGCGCTCTTTTGTTGTACGCGCGAGCATTATCATCGCGATCCGAGCCGGCGAGCGAGCGCGGCGCAATGCAGCGCGATGCAGCGCAGCGCCCGTCAATCTCATAATGAGGATATAAGGATAATGCGAAATTACAAGTATATACCTATTCTTTGTTAAATATGACTAAGCATGGGAAAATGATGCGGAGCATTGCGCTGCACATTCTCGCCAGCCACTCTTCTCGATCGTTGACGTCGATTTGCTGTGCATGCTCGCAAACAGACCAACATCGCCTCTTCATTCAATACACATGTCCTTTTTTCGATTAAATATCATTTCGATTTATACCTAAACATTTTATTCAATCATTTCAATTACCATCTGTCCTGTACTGTCAGACACGACTTTTTGCCTAGAAAAATATCTAATCAATAATCTCTAAATGCATCTTATAAGTAGTCAGAATACTCTGGGAATCAATAATTTATTCTTAGTTTAGAACACAATATTCATAGTATCTTAACAACAAATAAAAATTATAATCTGAAAATTAATTAAAACTACATTTTTCAAAATATCTTCGAAAAAATTGATATGCATCCTATCGTTAAGTGTGTTTTTGGATCCGGAAATTAAGGTATTTTTTCGTCGTTACTTCAGTCAAGGAATCGAACCGAAGAACAACGATATACTTTTAGGTTTACTTATATTATTACCAGCAAGGCTATCAACCAATAATTCTTCAACCACCTTATTCAATTTTTAGAGAAATTCATATTTTAATCCAAGTAGATGCTGCGAAAACTGTAAGATTGTTATATAAATTATTGGTCTTTTTATTGATTCGGTCACTGTTAAATTATTTAGATTCAAACAGAACAGAAATTTTCCCAAATTCTCAGCCCCCGGCAGTCATGATGCATTACATCTAAGGTGTATTTGGACGAAATTAATAATTGGACCGAAAGTGATGTAAATCTATTTCAAATTGGTCTGTAAATGAAATAAATATGTTTACATTTAATTTTCTTGAAATAACAAAAAATGAACGTACATCAATTTCAAAATAAGTGGTTTAATTATAAGTAGTGATAAGTAAATAATATTTTTCCTCAAGAGAGGGTGGCAAGTCAAATAAGTTTTAAAACCACTGCGAATTTTTAATGGAAATATGTTTTAAGTTGAAGATATTTCATGACTGAAAATTCATTATAAGTGCAGTTCGCGAATGCCGGTAAAGGTATTTATTTATATTTTTTCTGCGAGTTAAGTGCATGCTCAATCACATTGGGTCATCAGGCGCATCTTGAGTCTCCCTTAAGGTTGCGAGAGACGAATGAGAAAAGAAGAAAACGTGGCTCGATTCGCGATTAAATTATTAATTGTCCGATATAAAAGCACGTCCAGCGCGCGCGCGCATTCGCAAAAGTGTGTCAGTCAGCCGCGAAGAGAAGACGCTGAACAAGGGTCTTTGTTTGTGCGTCTTCCTTCGACGGCGGACGATCGGCCGGATCGTGCCGCAGAAATCTGCTCGGCGCGCTGCGAATGGAAAGAGCATTCGTCGTTAATGAAATAGTTCACATCAGCACGTAGTAAACAAGCTGAACGTGATGGCATTCAACTACATTTAGAATTTGCGCGCATTCTCGGCGTGTTTGCTTTGCAAATGCGAAATTGCAGCGGCCGTATTTTTGCGCGCCTCTTGGATTACCTGGCCGCTCTTAAAAATCGAATAACGTTAGCGACTCTTCCGCAGTCTTCCGCATTATCAGCGCTCATCTTTCAGCGGATTTCTTATCGCAGACACGCGCGTGTAATGCGACGAGGAAAAGTGTTTGTAATTTAGAAAATTACATCGACGAAAATCGCAACGCGCAAGGGGGAAAATTGATATAAGATTATTGATATTATGGCTTATCAAATGGTCGTGCACGAATTCATTTTTGCCAGTTCACGGAAGTGGATTTATTGAATATTTAAAATTAATGATGCATGACACTCTTAACAAACAATGCATTTATATACAAAGTGTGCGGCACTGCGACGTGCGGAATGGCGATGATGAGAGGTCAATTGAAAACACTTGGTATAAATTAATATCTATTTGTACACTTAGCAAAGCAGCTTCTCGCGCGCACGCGAGTTTTACTAGTTAATATGTTGCTTAGTTATGCTCGTATGTTTTATCTGTTACTGCAGCTTCTTCTTCTTTCGCCTTACCCGCCGAGGAAGAAGTCGAAAAGTTATTGCGATTCGTGTTTGCACACATTTATGCAACCGCATAACGTACCTACGTGCGCTTCACGTATGATGCTTAGAAATTCAACTGATGCGCGCATATGTTATTTAGTCACTTGCTTCGTACTTTACTTACCTGCGTTTTTCATTAACTTTGCAACTGCGTACATGGAATGTCAGGTTTATGATGTGACTTCCGGATTTCTAATCATTTTTTCACAATTAACTCAATGTTTTTCTCATCGTTGTTGAAGATTTAAATTATTGTTCTCGGTGTAAATGCTTATTGCCTTCAAATTAATTTTTAGTAAAGCTTTTTTTATAGCTAATTAAGTTTTATTCTACAATAATTTCTCGCACAGAATATTTCTAAATATGAAGACCGTACTTCAAATCACATCAAGGTGCTCTTTATGATAAGAAAAAATACAAATTTTAAGACGATTTTTGGGAAAATGTTATAATTTTCGTTGTGCTAACAAATTTTGAGTTCTAAATAAAGAATATAGGTAAATTAGTGAGTTATCTGACTACTTATTCGTGGATTTTAAAGAAGATTTATTGATTAGGCGACATCAGCAAGTTTAATTTATGAATAAGGACTCATCGTTCTATAAGACGCAAATTAAAGTCCATTTTCTAGTTGCGTCTTATAATGCAGGAAATACAGTATTTAAAAAAATATATAAATATTTTGTACATTAATTGAATAATCATCTAAGATTGAGATAGAGTCTAAGATATGAGAGCATTATTAATATGTTTATTTTAATGTTATTTAAATTGTTTAGATAAAGAAATGTTTATTGTGACTTTCATACAATAGCTTTTCGAAGGATACATTCTAGACAGTGCAAAAACTTTTTGTTAGAGCTTTCTCTTATTACTCAAAAACAAATCTAAAATAGTATCAGCATGTAAATGATTGATTGTACAAGTTTTGACTAAATCTGACTAGCAAACAAGTATTTCATACCCAGAAGCAGTTTGTTAATAATCGAGGCTTAAGTAACAGTCAAATAATTTCATTTCGTGTGCTGATTAACATAAGTAAAAGTGAGCGGTGAATAATGCGCGAATGCAGGCAGTTTAATTTTTCATTGTTATTGTTGTTGTTGTTGGTATAACTAGGAGTTTTGATAAATAAATGGCGACAACGCACACGTGCCGTACTCAAACGGCGTGTTAATGGAAAACTTGGCAATTTCGCTATTATTTACAAGCGCACGTTAAATCACCGCCCAATGAGCCGACAATTTTATCAATGAAAGTCGGCCGAAGCTAATTTCACTCGGGGAGCTGGCGATAAGCACACTCACTGGCAATGTTGTTGTGGTGCATGCAAGGCAGCACCACTTAATTCGCGTTTTGCCTTTGCAAGCATTGCCTTAACTTGAGCTAAGTGTATCGCGCGAGCACATTCGATAAGCGCAACTGTATTTTAATTTACTGATATTGCCTACAACTATATTATCTCTCGTGCCGCGCAAAATTGCGAACAAATCGAGCAGATCCGTTGGCCGGTTCGTGCACTCGCTCCACGCCGAAGGAGCGAGCGAGTGCAATCCGCAGCCAGCTCTTGTGATGTAAGTTTATAGCGGTGCGCAAAACATGATTATTACCCCGAGAGTGACCAATGCGCACTCGCATTCGATCGCTCGTAGATTGATAGCTGTGGTATGCGCTTTCTTTTTATCGATTTATCTGCAACAATACTCAAAGGATTGATTGCAAATGATATTAGAACAATATTCGTACCACAATTGATAATGAGGTTTATATAAACCAAATACGGATCGAGAGACAAGTCAATTCCTAAGACGATTTATAAGGAAAATGTAGTTTAAAGTAATTTTATGATTATCATTTTTGTTTGTTGTTAACAATAGTGAGTTCCAAACAAAAAATATAGAATATGTTGAGTAAGGGATGTTAAGGTTTAATTTTAGATGATTAATTTTACGTTTATTCTTTATAGTTCAGGAAATATGGTAACTTATATATAATTCACTGATAAGATTTTATACTTGAAAAATTATATCTTGTAGATCATGTGGTTGCTTTGCAATCCTCACAAAGAATTTCTGAAATTGGCAATTTCTTCGGGGTTAAACTAATCTTGGAATTTAAGTATACAATGACCTTCTAAAATTAGAAGTTAAGTAAGTAAGAACAAATGCGATAAAGTATTAAACTGGTAGGAAATATTCACATCGATTGCATTACTTTGTAATACGTAAACTGGTGCATAATAATAAAATGCAAAGTGCAGTTATCCTTAACGAACAATCGCATTTTCTACTGACAAAAGTTTTAATGCGAAAGCAAGCAATTGAGCACGTTTCACCAGCGCGTGGTGTATTGTTGCGGACACGTATTGAATAGAATTACAAAATGCAAAATATGTGCAAATTCAATAACTAATAGAAGCAGGTCGTGTCTTAATTGTGTACATTTTACTTTAAAATGCACGTTTTTATAACATTCATTCGAATTCGAAATACAATATTACTTGATACGTAGAATTTATTAATCGTAATTTTATTCAAAAATATTTGTAACTTTCTATGGAACTATTTCTATATTTATCATTTTGCTATAACAGCGGTCGCGTTGTATAAGTGGCATTTGCACACATTTCGCATTTAATGTTCGCTATTAATTCTGTGCTGTATTTGCATATTTGCGTAATTAAAAAGACAAATTATTTAGTAATAATTACATAAGTGCACCTTCAGCTCTTATGACACCTGCCAGCTTCCGCAGTGCGTATAATACGCGTTATTAATTAACCAATGAATTAATATCAAATAAATTATGTAAGTTAAATTAATGATATCTTGATCAATAATTAACATTCACACTAAATATTTTATCAATTCACATCACTGATAGATTATTTAAAATAAACGAAATCAACAAGTCAATATCGTGTAAGAAGAACAACTTTGTACTACATAGGTGTTTGATGAAACAAAATCTCATTCTGTTGTTCGTCGTCGATCAGTTATCGTTTTATTGTTTATCATCGATTTGATTATATTGTAAGGCAAGTTTATAATGCGCAGCGGGCACAGATGGCTATAAAATTACAATATGTAAATATGAAGTAATTTCGTGTAAGTACCACAGAACGTATAAGAAGCTCGCTGCCCTCCAGTGATGATGATGATGCTGCACTTGAATCTATCTCAATGTATGGCGAATAAAGAAGGAGAAGTCGATACGCTAAAGCGCTCGCGATAATTTTTTTACACTGGCGGCGAAAATCGGTAATTAATTTAAGCTGTAATTTACCTGATTTATTACTACTAAAATCTCCATAATTATATGACGAATCGCGAACTAATCGAATAATTCATTTAGAAATACAGTTATCTTCATTTAATTCATATTGTAATTAATTTTTTTCATCAAATGATTTAAGTGATATAATATTTATCACATTAATTTCTAGGAATTTACTGTATTTTAGTGTGGTACGTGACTGTATTTTAACGTCGTACAAACGATCATTTAAATCAATGTAAAATGCAAAGCGAGCAGCAACAATTATGCACGCGATAAGAGTGCGAATGAAATATTTATGAAATGTTTAAAACTCGAAGCGATTTCAATGAAATATCCATCCATCGAGGCGGCCAGTCGGCGACGATATTGTTCCATAAATGGAAATTGGGTGAAGGATTTTATGTGCATTTTTTTCTCTCTTTTGATTCTTTCTTAAATGAATCGTACATACACTTCTTTCGCCTTATACGGTGCACTTGTTCGTGCTGTTGCGCCTTTGATTTGCATTTTTGGTTATCGTTTTCTCCGCGTGTTTTAACCTTTACAAACGATTCCGCTTAATTAAATCCGATAATTGATTACAATTCGATACAAATCGAAATTTAATTTAGCTATTTCCAAATATGCCTGTGAGTACGTACAGACAAGGATGATTGGCGTATGACTTTGTGTTTTTGGAGAATGTGCTTGTATAACTTGCTGAATATCCTGAAGGAAAACATTATGCGATCGTTTGTGAATCAGAGCGGAAAAGAAAGGCAATTGCAAGTTTTTGTGGACATTGTCTTTTTGTTTAATTTTTGACAGAAAAAAATATTTAACTTATCAATAGTAGAGGAAAATTTTCGAATGATTAAATTGGAAGAGGAAGTTGAGTATTGTAATAAACATTGATAGGGAACATAAACAAGTTGGAATGGTTCTTTATAATAAGACAAAAGAAAAAAGAGATTCTCGGATGAAGAACAGTAATAATAAACTCTTATAATACCTATGTAGTACAAAGTTAGAAGCTATAAACGAGAGACTTTAACATATGTTCGCGTAATCGAAAACGCTTTGTAATCTAATTCGAGAGCCGCGCGCCGCGATACCGTTTAATCACAATATACGATTACATATTGAGTGTAATTTATCATCAGCCACGCTCCATGTACTTGTTGTACTTCAAATTGTGTTTGTCCGTTTAATGCAAATACTTAATCGTAATGCATTCACATTTTTATGCCTGTTTCTCATTCACGCAGTCCAAGTTACAGTTAGCAAATGTTTTTTGAAACTTGAATAATTTTCAAAGTGAAACACTTCTAACGCAAATTGCTCAGCTTGAACTATGTGTTAATATTATTACTATTTGATTTATTAGGAAAAAGTAAGAAAGCGTAAAAAGGAATAAATTTAAAAATTTATACATACCTAAAATTTGCGTCTATTTTTCTTTGTAAAAAGTTTAACCAATTGTAAATATTGATGAAATATTACGTTTAAACGAATACAAATGCCATAAAAAGGTAATCCCTGTGATTTAGGACTGGGACTTCAGAATTTTTTAAAACTAATTTGTTAGATTTCCACAAAAAAGCGATTTAGAAAGAATTTAGAAGAAATTTTGCACGTTATAAGTTATTTGAATATAAATTCTAAAATGTTGGATAAGGCATAAAAACAATAATAGTATGTGTAATGAAATAATGCACATTAATTTATGATTCGTTTCCAAGTGATTTCTTGGGGCTAGTTGAGCACCTTCTTTCATTAAATAAATTTTACTGAAATTCGATAATTAGACATACTAATCACCTAATAAATCACATGCATAATTTGCGACTTAATTAAAATCACTCAATATTACAAAAATTAACTTTCCTGCAATTCAGATTTCTGTTTAAATTATTGCATATTTGCTTATTCGGTATATACTAATAATTTGCTTAAACATAAATACAAAACAAAGAAAAGAGAAGAATAATAAGATACGCATTGGGTTGGTTGCATCTATTTGCATTTTTGAATTAAGATAATTTAGTAAAAAAGAAGACTTCCGGGAAACACAAACATTTGAATGAATTTTTCAATATCAAAAGTTGCGTCTTATAGTCGGTATGATACAGTAGTTATAAATCATATTTAGTTCTTGCACAATTTGTTCATGGTTATTTACAAACAAACGATTTAATAGGTTAACTGTACATTTTCCATATTTGCGCGCGTTTATTGCACTGTATTTTCCATTGTTTATGACCTCTCTATCTATCGCACAAATTGCCCCGCGCAACTTTTTGTTCTGCGCGTTTCAGTCAAATTTTTAGCAGCGAATGCGTGTGCAACAAATGTAGCCGATCAGGTTTTTCAATCATTGCGAATTATTCGCGGCGATTTTCCAATGCGCGCACTCACTCGCCGGACATCTATATCAACATCATGTATCTCCGGCTAAAACAATCATAAATTTGCGATTTTATTGCTCGGCATGCTTAAATTTAATCGAATCCATTTGTTTATGCACCGTACGCGCGCGCACCTCTAATATCGCGTTTGCATTATTATTGATTGGCCGAGAGTACTTGTTATAGGATTATTGCTTCGAACTGCTCGCGCGCTCCTTTTTGCCTTCGAGTGTATTGATTAATTGTTAGATTAGTGCTCATTTAATTGATATCTTTTATTGCTTATACTAACAAAACAATTATACCTTTTTCTGATCGCACGATTAAATATTCTACATATTTATTTAATTCGTTTAATGCGATGTGTAATATGAATTTGATTTACTCATAAAATAATTCCAGATATATTTTAATAAGTAATACTTAAGACGTAAAATTGTTAATCAATTACCTAATTAATTATTATTAATATTAATAAGGAATTACATATTGTATTTTACGTACTATAAGACTTCTTAATTTAATTTAGGATGCGTCTTATCCAAAGATTTTAAAATTAAGACATCCTTTACTCAATAAATCGTCCTTAAATGCATCTTTTAAGTAATTGAAATATTCTAGGATTTGCTAATTTACTTAAATTTTTTTAGAAACACAATATTGCAAATATTAGTTAAATTAACAACAAACCATAAATTATTTTATACGGGTTGAACTTACGTAAATCGTATTTCATTAAATCGGAATCTATAAAACATATAGCAACAAAGAGTTTGTATTGTGAGCTCTAAAATAATGATTCTTGTGCCAAATATAATTTAACTAATATAAATTGGAGCTTTCTTATCAAATTTTTGCATTTTCCTGACTGCTTAATTGTGAATCATGGGGTTTTCTAAAATTATATTTTTTTACAATTTATTTGGTGATAAATTTCTCGCGCAATGTAACTTTAGAACCAAAAAGCAATATCTGAATTTCGATCATGATTTTGACTGTAAATCGTATTTTAAATTAATTTAATATAAATAAATCATACCTTGTTCTTATCCTACGATTAAACATTATAAATATATATTTAATTGGCTTAATGCGATGAGTAATTAGAATTTTATTTACTCATAAAATAATTTCAGAAATACTTTATTAAGTAATACTTAAGACGTAAATGTTAGTCAATTAATTAAATATTAATAATATTAATTGAGTACATACGCATTAATTTATTTAATACAGTACAAAGTTAGGATGATATGATATTAACTATGAATAAATTATCGAGGTTATGAACTTTAATTCGAAAGATGAATACGAAAAAAAAACGTTTAGTAAAATTATTTAACAAGTTACAAGCAAATAATTGCCATTGACGCGCTTCATCTTTGAATAATTTATGCGGGAGCGCAATGCTTACATGCACGAAACGTCTCCGTGTGTTATTTATCGCATTCATCATATCGCGCTCATTGAATTCACTGTTTTGCGCACCTCGATGCTTTTTCTTCATCCTCTTGTCCTGCTCTTCGGGCACGAGTCGTAGATGAACACGCGTGTTCAAATGCCGTTAGGCTATTATTGACACTTTGCATTTCGTACACGTGGATCGACAACAGGACAATTCCGTTCTCGTCAATTGACATGCGCTCATTGAAATTCGGCGTGCTTCGTCAACGCGTGATTTATTTACCATTAAATATCGTTTAACACGTTGTTAAATTTTTTTTGTCTTTGCAAAGACTTTTTGCTCAATTACGATCTGACATTGATGATAAATGTATTATTAATTTGAAGTACACCAAAAATCAATCGCGTGTAATTTTATTCATTTAATCAATAATATATAATTACTGAGTTTTACGTAATCGATAAAAAGGCAATTAATTATTCTAAAGTTTCAAAATACGTATTTTTATTTGATTCGGATCATTAAACAAGAAAAATAGTTTAATTAAATTATTTCACAAACTTTTAATGCGTGCTTGATACGCATTTCATAATGGTATAATTTTAATTTTAAGTAGATTTTGATAAATTAATCATCGATTTTCGTTGTAACGATTTTCGAGATTAGCATGATTGAATTTAATACTACTTAGAAGCATCAAAATAGTATAGCATTAATAGAAAATTAACTATCAACATTAATATGCAATTACGGCGTTAAATTCCTTAAACGATGTATCAACTCCTTCCCCATTAATATTTGATTGCAATCCGCATAAAACGTGAAACCTTCATTTATCCTTCCACAAATACCAAGTGTAACAATTAATCCCTTCCCGCCCTACGACTCTTCACACTTACCAAACGTTTTCGCATACACTTGGTATTTATTCAAACGTTTGTTGAGCATACATATGTAATGCAATGATTGTTTGCTTTCGATTTGCATATTGTTATAAAGTTAGCAGCGGTAGCGAAATGAAATGATGTAGTGTGTTGCATTGCACTGCAGTAGCGAACTGAAACTTAGTACCTATCTACTTCTTTAGCTAAGAAGAAGCTGCAGCAGCAGCAGCAGTAGTAGTATCTGATTTGTTATTTAGATGCGCGCGAATGTGAATCAAAACCGTGGCCGTTGGAATATTTTATTATGCCATTAACATTTGCCATTTTGCATTTTAAATAAACGCGAATCCTGTCGTCGTTCGTTCGTTCCTCCGTTGAGCTGCAATTCGCTCTTCAATTCAACAGTTTGCAATTCGATGAATATATAAATAGATGCAAATAGTCATCGTCTTCTTCTTCTTCACTTCTTCTCCGTTTGTCGTCGTCGTCGTATTCTTAGTTTGGCGTGTACACTCACTCTCCATGAGTGTATTTTCATATCGATATCCACATTGCATTCGGATTTATTTATTTATATGCATTCGGCATCGCGCGAGAGCGAGAGACCGAGTCGTGTGACTGTTTTGTTGGCTAGGTTGCAGGGAACTGCAGTGAACGATTAAATGATATAAAACGGTTTTATGTAATAATCGAACGTGTGTGCAATGCGCCATAAAACCTCGTGTACCGTTTACCCAATTGATAATAACGACGTATAATTGGTTTCTCTCTGCGCGCGCGTAGCCAACTTTATGATGCAATCAGTTGGTTTATGGGGTGAAAGAAAGCACGAACGAACGAACGTACCGAACGACAAATAGCAATAATAGCAATTTGCGCGTATGTGCGCTGGATGTGTGCATGGACATTTGACGATTTCGCATCGCATTCCATATGCATAATATATGTAGTGTTTGCGGTCTGTCCTTGTGAATGCGCACGCCACTCTCGGTGAGGCTGAGAGTCAGCTTGATTTACCGTTTGTCGTAAAATGGCACACCAAGTGCATTTTCTTTCATTGCTATTCCTACCAATAATATGTCGATTGTTATTACTCACAATTGCTACCAATAGCATCGTAAATGATGCAAATGTGGCGCTAACGAAAGCTAACCCTCCTCTGCGTTTCACATCTCAAACTTGCGGTTTTCAAAGGATGAAAACGCAATAATAGTTATTGCACATAACCGTACAGATGAGTTAATTAATGCAAATTTATATTACGCAAGGATTTAATTACCAAAAATGAAAGGATACCAAATCGCATGTATGGTTCGAATTAGATGTGGTTGTATTTTGAAGCATTTATTGCTAAAAAAGGAAATTAATACGAATTCCACGAGTGCGGATATCAAGTGCAATAACAGCAATCGTTAGAAAGATTAAGCATCTTCAGCGTGTGTTTGGTCGATGAGCAGAGCACGCGTTGAGTTTACGGACGTCGGTTCGCGAGTTCTTCTTCTTCACCGTGGTCGTCATCGTCGTCGGCCGTCCTCTTCCTCTTCTTCTTATTCCTCGCGAAGATCTTGTGGTATGCGAATGCGCGCACCGTACGCGGAAGTGTCTCGTTACATGCGCACGAGCCCTGACGACCGGAGCGCGCCCGTTACAACTTTTACCATTAACTTTTTACCATTGAATCCTCTCCTCTCCACATGTATCACACTCGTATTCGAATAGCTAATCTGTTTATTAACCAAATTGTGCATAATTATCACTAATTTCGTATCTTTTTTCTTGTTCCAGGTGAGTACCACTTTAACTATGCGGAGGCATTCGTCAACTGTGAGTAAAGTTGAAATAACACAATGCGTATGGTTATCATATTCAACACATCAGCCATTGTTAGCGAATACGTTTACGTGGCTAAGTAATTGAATTGCGAAACGAAAGAAAAATTGCGCGATAGCATTGATTGCAAATAAATACATGCATGCGAGTGAGTGTGTGTTTGGCCACCCTGTAGGCAAACTATCGTAGACAATCGAATTTTTCCTCCCTCGCTCTCCGCCTTCTTAATGCATGATATGCATACGACAGCGAAATTGCAGCCCCCAAACGAAACGAAACGCGCACACGGTATTGTTCATTCGCATTGTTCGATTGCAATCATCGCGCACGCATGCATTTTCGAGGGCGCATAATTCTATTGTGCGCTGCGCAAGAGTAATAAATCAATGCTCCAAATCGCGCGATTACTAAATGGCGGCAACAAGGAAAAAACATGAAATTGCACGTAAATGAATTAATAATGTCCATATTTGATGTTGAGCGCGCGTACACGACGGCCATAAGCGGCAACGCGCCGATCGTGACTGCCTTTATGAATTGTTGTTGTATATGGCGACGCGCGCGCGTTTTGTTCGCGGCGGGCTGCATTGACATGCGTTCGAATTAAGACGAGGAAGAGGATGCGCATCGCGCAAAAGGCGTAATGTGATTATGACCTATAAATTTCCGGCAATGGAAAGCGAAATTCCATATCGAATTGATGATGCCTTATTCGCGCAGCCGCGGTTAAAGGTGCAGGCAGCACATGCGAATGTGTCACTTACAAATGGAGATGTTGCACTGACAGCCATAATGGCATTGTCAATTTATCTTCGTGATTCGTTCCTTTATGGATGATTTTCTTGAAACATTTTGAAGAAACACAAACATTCATACAATAAGGATTTCCGGAAATAAAGGGTTAAGTAAAAGGAAACGATATTTTTGCTTTAAATTTAAACTTTAATTAACATGGTTATAATGAATCGATTTAGATGAAATACGCAGTTTTGTTCAATAACTTATTCCCATTTTGAAAATACTTTCATTATGTCTCTGTCATATAAACTTTCATTTGATTTTCAATCAAAAAGTCAATTTTTACAAGCTTATCTTGAAATGAAATTTTTACAAGTAAAATTGTTTCTAGCAGGAAAATTATTCTTTTAGAAGACACAAAATCGGTGTTATACCTCACAGGATATTGGTAAACAAAAGCAGGCATTGGAAAAATAGGAGATTTCATTTTTACCTCATCTCATATAAAATGAATTATCTTTATTTGTACAGAATGAACTGTAAAATGGACAATCTCAAGTTAAATTATCAAATCTTTGCATCAAATCTTTTAAATTATCAAATCTTTTTATTTTGTGTAATATCTAAGCGATACCATGTGAAGATCCAACCTCAAAACCGGTATCTTTCTTTCGTGCAATTCTTTTTTCTGATAAAGTTCTTATTTATTTTTCCGTGCGACATTTTCAATAATCGCTGTTATTTTTCCAACGACTAATATTTAAACAAATAATAGAAGTTTGGTCGTAGCAAGTATAACTCCTATCTGCCATTTCAAGCGCACATATAAAATGGCAATTGATTTATTTAATATTTTGAAAGTACGTATGGAAGATGATGCTCATCATCGGAAACGTGCGAATTGTGGAGTTTTGCAAAAGTTTAGCAAGAAAGATAAGGCACAGAGTAAGTGTGTCCAAGTTGGACATTTAACGGGAACATTGGCAAACGACAGCGTCACGTTTCGCCGCTCGCTGTGTGTGTGGCGTCGCCGCGAGATGTGCGCTTTTCTTACAGCTGCTGCGGTTGTTGCTAAACTTTCTCTCAATGCGCGTCGCCGTCCCGTTTGTTCGTTCATAGGTAGTTACTACAATTTTGTACTTTAACTGTCGCTGTCACGCAGCGTGTATGTGAGTGCGCTGCGGCTGTTTGCTCATTTGGTCAACCAGCAGCAGATATACAATAGGTGAATGTGCATCTTGAACACTTCGATCGCGTCGTTCGATTAGAATCAAATTGATTTTCAGGCAGCCCGCGCAACGGGACTTTTATTATTGCGTGCGCACTGCTTAATTGCTCGCCATGTTCATGTTTGAGCATTCGATTTAACAACTAAACAACTTGCGCACTCCACTCGAATCTCGAAAACTCGGACGTCTTTTAACGATGATGATAAATAAATACAGTGAATTTCATTTATCACAACGCGACGCACAAGATAAAAATTATATTGCGACTGTGAATATCCGACATGTGCAGTAATGCATTGAAAGGTGTAGAGATTTATGAGAGAAAAATGTTGTAGTTATCGTGTTCAATGTCGTTATAAATGAACTACACTGTATGTGTAATATGACCATTTCCGCAATGTGTAATGCGATTATTTATATTTATCGTCTATTATTATTTTATTGCAATTCATATCGCCATATATCTTATCCGCGGATATCTTCGAATTGCGGGCGTGATTTTGCATTCTTCGCAGCAAGTGTGGGAAACACGAGCGTGCGAATAAATCATAATGGCGGCGGCGGGCGAAGTTTTATTTGCCAGTTACGAGCCAGTTTATCACCTTTTGTTGCTGCTGCTACTCCTGTCGTTCGGACTGTCCGCACGTCGTGCGTTTACGTTTTCCGCGCTGTGATTCATGGATGCGCATCCCTCGCCGAATGCTCTATTGAGACATTATCTGCGCGGTGCAATGAACTGTTTTGTACTTTTACTCTTTACTCTCACTGAGCACGCGTACTTTGCATGCATGCTTCGTAGCCGCCGCCGCCGTCGTCGTTGTTCCTGCCGTTGCTGCTGCTGCTGCTTTTTTCCGCGTGCGAATGTTAAGGTGAAACAGCAATGCACAATGCATGCGAAGCGAGCAAGTGTCTTGTCTTGTCGTTGTCTTGTTCTTTGCAAATTAAGTCGGTTCATGACCTCAAAATTTTCTTATTTATGCCTTGCAATTCCTTTAATGTCAATTCTATATTTATAAAATTACTTTCACTCAAATTTCCGGCTCTTCTCTTGCACAATACGCACTCACAATAAGTGAATATTTGTCCTAAATGAAAATTACTATAATTACAATCCATATTGAAATATTTATCCTTGCCGCAAGCCGTAAAACAAAATGTTAATTACCAACACGTTCACTTTGCATACGCGTTTCAGTTTCATTAGACACAGATTATTAATAATACTTGTGTTATTACTTATTTCATAATCGTTTGCTCTATATAGTAAAACATTGTGCGCAAGAAAAGCAACTTTCATTTTCGTTTACCTGGTTTATTTGGTTTATAGCATCGAATCTTCTCGATGAAGCAGCCAGCAGCAGCAGCAGACGCAGCACATGTGCGTATCATGGGTGTTCGAAGCGTAACCCAATTAAAGAGCAGAGGCTGCTCCTCTTTGAATTACGAGACGCGTACGCAAAAAGCAAGTGTTGCGAATGGCGCACACGCATTGTTTACAGGATGAGTAACGCATGTGCAGTGATTACGCGAATCTCGCACCATGCTCATCATCATCATCCATCGTGGTGGTGGGTTTTTCTTCATCTTCATCTCGAGCGCGCCGGTGGACCACACAGAACGCGCCTTTCTCGTAAATTAAATAAAACGAAGTCGCGCCGCGTTATACACCTTGATGAGTCTGCATCTCTGCGTCTGCGCTTTTTGCGCGCCCGTATTGTGTGCGTGTGTGCGGCCTTTATTGCTTTATCAAATAAAGTTACGGACAACTAGGTGAGGAGATGGACGCGCGAATCGAATCGAAAAAGCTCACCATCATGCAAAAAATGCGACGCGCCGAGCGCAATAAATAAATAAATAAGTAAGTTACTTAAGTAACCGACCGAGCGTTAGATGGAATGCGCTCTATTCTCGCGGCCTATTTTAATACAGCGCGCTGTCGCCGTAAAAAATTGCGCAGCGAAATTCACTTTTGTTAACTACGCAATTTGTGTGCTATTCATCGTGGAATAATAACGTGAAAAATTCTAAAGGAAAACGAAATTAAAGCGCCCTCTGGAGTATTGCGCCTCGAACTATATAATTATTTCAATGGTATCGTACGAAACGAGTAAGAAAATAATTTTCCCATGCGTTACTCGTCGTTTTTCCAAAGTGTTTTTCTTGTTATGCTTGTTACATATTTGCATTTAATTTGCATCGTCATAATTTTCCTCTTGGGCAAAGAAAAAACGAGACAAATAAACTCGCAGCGGAAAGAATGAGCACCGCATAGTGGAATAATAACAAGGGCAATAAAACATGTACGAAAAGTCGGTTATTGATAGCGCATGATAACATGTTAGGTTATGGTTTAATAATTTTTGATAAAATATCGACCACCATAACGCGTTATTTATGTGAAATCGTGCATAAAGCCGTACACGCGACGCATTCATGCACTTCACTGCAGTTGGCTGCTGCTGCTGCTGCTGTTCCTGCTGATGATGGCATGGCTTAGACGAAAAGCGCAAGACGAGCGAGAGTAAACCAACTAACTAAGTCGTATTCGTCGTCGTCGTCGTCGTCATCGTCGTGTGCGCATACGCGTCGCATAACTAAAGTAATTACTGCTTGGATGAACTTGACTCATTTATGCAATGCGCCGCAGACGTTTTGCATTTAATTATTTCGTTAGCGTCTTATTTACTCATCAATTACATGATTCTTGATCATGATGCACCAGTGCAATATTTATTTTCTGGTGCAATCTGCGTTAAAAATGCAATAAGGAAATTCATTAAAATTCAATTCGAATTTCATATACGTAAAAAATGCATTGAAAATACATTGATTTCAGCTGATTCATTCAATGGACGTTTGATACGCTTTCTTGAAGGATAATGAAAATGTAAAATTGTTTATAGTTAAATAGCAAACTCCAGGAAGTTGTGGACGAAATGAGTTTGGTTTATGCGATTTTACTTATTCGATTTTAATCGAACAAATCGATGGTTTAAAATTGGAAATTACAGCATCACTAATGAAATTCTAATTAACAACAGATGTTCGGCGAACTTCCTCTAAAAATACATAATTTAATAACCTACATACGGCATTGAAGAAAATATATTTATTGACATGTCCTGTAATAATAATTATATTATTAGTTCAATTCACCTGTTGTTTATTTTCGTGTAGAAAATTTTAATGAAATTATCCTGTCAAATATCAATCAAAATTCCTGGCAAATTATCATGCCAGACTTGTATTAAATACGCTTACAATGTACCTGTACGCATAAAAGAGGATGTTCTTTGAATGCAATGCATTTATTTTAATTGATTCTAAAAAGCCAATTACATTAATTCGATAATTTCGAATAATTCATCATATGAGCTTGCAATAAATTTCCCACTCTGCGCCTTTGCAATTTAACTATGAACATGTGTATTTTATTCATACTTACTTTATTATGTAGGCTGTTAAGTAGTCTTAGAAAATGTTATGCTAAATTAAAATTTCCCATACAGTATCGTTCAGAATTCGTTCGACTAATCAAGCGCAGTATTTGAATCATGTAAAGGGCGATTCGGAAAATGTGAAGGTTTTATAATACGTGTTGGTGATGGATGATAGAATTGAAGTGATTATTTTATAGTTTTTTAAGGCTTTGTATATAAGAACTACCTACATATACATGGACAACCTACATGAGAGTGAAACTAACTATGACGAGGCCGCTTGACGATAGAACTAGCGAAAAAGCATGTCTAATAACATGCTACATAATACGAATATTTAGTAGATCAGTGCGATCGCGCGCGCTTGCGCACTTCTGCGATCAGATCATCATAAGGACGACGACGACGACGATGATGATGATGATGATGATGATGCTTTCGGTGGTTGTATTCAAATACGTCGAGTGAGTGCGAGCGCATTTTGACGAGGTAATAACAGTTATTAGGGCTTTTCTCAGCTCTTCGCCGCATCGTGCGCGCACAATACGCGGAGACCGATAGCACTTGTTTTCCCTTTTATGAACATGCGTATTTTGCATACAAGCCTTCATTCTGCGTCTCCTTCACCATTATTATGCCGCATGTAATAGAATAATATATTCACACGTATCGCACGTAATTAATTAATTAATTAATGGCTCAATTAATTGCCCATTTAATTCAGTCACTGAATAGAGGATTCACTGCTTGCTTGCTGCTAAAGTGCACACCACCACTCGTTTCGTTCGCTCTCGTGTTTAACAAGCATAGATGAAACGTTTAGGCGCATCAAGGCGTCGTCATTCTTGTTAGGTATTTTTGCTTTCAAATTTCAATTACGGCCAGCTAATGAGATTTCACTCAAGCATTAAGCGTGCTTAGCTATGCGTGAATTTGTCATGAATCCAGTTGACGAAATACAACGAGACGCTAAATCGCACAGCGAAGAGCAAATGCTACAGTCGCATGCGGATTTGCATGGGGAATTAAGTGAATTTATACGTGGTGCTTGACTGTAGTAAGCGAGCCGTATGCGTATATTTCACACGCATTACGCGAATGACAAAATCAAATTCGCATGAACTGGTTGACAATACGTACTCTTGGCACGAATGACCTCATCGTACAATGACAGCTGCTGATCATTCATTGTCTCTTCATTTTCTGCGCCTTGCCATTTTTTATTTGTTCGCTTTTTGCGTGCGCCTCAAATATGGTGTTTACATACGTAATGTAGCCTTAGTTTTTTACGATGTGCGTATCCTGCTGGGTATAACCTTTTTGCACAACGTAAAAAATATTTTCCTGGAATTTATTCGTTTGCTTTTGGCCAAAATCTGATGTAATAAATGCGAATAGCGTATGGAGGTAAAGTAAGCTATGGGAAACAAAACTGGGGCTGCGTTGAAAAATGTGACTTAGTTAAAAAGTTGACTGAAGAAAATAATCTCAAGTAATAAGTCAGAATGTCATCATGTTTTATTTGCGAAATATGATGAGAATTTTAAGATGATTAAAAATTATGAGACTTTCTTGAATTTTTTTTGCCATAAAATTTATTAAATTCTTTCATAGAAAATACTTAAACCAAATGACATATCGTTAATGTTTGCGTGAAGACAAAAATCTTAAAATATTTTTAGTTGAAATTTTTGTCATGTCCAAGTTAAGGCAGAAAAATCATTTATCACGCTTCATTTGACAGGTGAACTGTTTCAAGGTCTTGATAAATAAACGAAAACGCCCTGGCTGCCGCCGTTCATCATCCATGCGTTAAAAACGCACGTTTCCTTTCCAGAAATTGATTGTCATGATTTTTTCGCGCCGCCATCGCCCGACCGGACTCTGGCATGCAGCGGCTAATAAAACGATGCGGAAATGTCGATTATATTATTATTATTTTTATTCGGACACATTATTCGCTTTCATTTTTGTTTACGTTCACGACTTAAGTAGGTTAACTAGCTAACGTTTTTGTTTGCTTTTATTTGATTGAGTACCTATGAGCAGAGCGCACAATGAATTAAGAATTAAGAGGGGCCTGATAAAAGATTGAAAATCATTGAATTGAGCGGTATTTATATCACGAGTAGTTAGTTTAGTTGGTGCAGCACATGATTACAAATTGTAATTGCAATTGTAAGCGAGCCAAGTGTCGTGTCGTGTTTGGAGGATTGCAACAGGCGCAGGCGGTGCGGCAAGGTCGACAAGGCTCAATGAATTTGTTCGTAATGCAATACGAGTTGGAATCGTTAGCGTATTATGAGGTTTCCTTCAAAGGGGACAACACAACAACAACAACAACAACTCACACTGTACAATGACGTGCAGGAGAAACAATTGACGACCACGCCAATTCACGACTTTTTGTTTTGTTGCAATCCTTATTATTTGGTATTCACTTTTCCAGATGATATTTGCTTTTTTTTTAAACGAGAATAACAATAATAATTAGAAAAGCATGAATAATTCAAAAGGTTATTTTACGAGAGTATTAATCAAACGTTGAGAGAATAAGTTTTATTTTATTAATTAATTTCGTAATTTAGTTTTTATTGTCCAGGAAGAACATTAACGCTTGGTTGCAATGTTGTGTCGTGTTGTGAACATTAATTAGAGACACGGGTGCGCTAACTAATGAATTTGCGTGATTGCGCACCGCGGTGTACATGCTGCATGCGCGCTAATTTATCGTCGAAATTGATGAATCTCTTAATTAGAGGCAGGCACCCCACCTGTTAGTCGCTCGATCAAATTGCGCGTGCAATTAACATTTGACGCACACGGTGCGTAAATAATGCGTGTACAAGTCGCTCGCGCAATGCACATACGCGGCTGCGGCCGGTAAATAAGTCATAAATGCTCGCTGGTGCGCATTGTGCAAAACGTGATGGTACTATAAAATGCGACGGCGTTGTCTTCAGCATTGTTGTCCGCGCACTGGCTGCGCTGATAGCGTACGCTAATATCGAACTCACTTTGCATACAAATCGGCCGATTATTTGCGCACAATGTGCCATCGGACATGCCGCATGAATCAGATAAAACTTAATATCTTACTACAAATTCAAAACGTGTGCGCGCGCCAAGCAAATCGCATAGATGTTTATGCCTCTTGTGATTTCGACGACGTTTAATTATTCCGACTTCCAGCTCGCGCAATGACGTATTTTGTGCAAGTGACCGCGCAGCTATCTTTAGAGCGTGCTATTTTTCTACAAGGAAATGTAGGACGCTAGACTACTAGAAATGCAGTTTTCCCTAAATGGAAATAGCCAACTTCCCATATCGTATGTACCTTAAACTCTTGTATACAAAGTGTATCCTTAATTTTTCCAAGTTCCTCTCTATCCTTTCAAAATTCACGCAAGTCGACTCAAGACAAGTAAACACCTTATATATTATTTCTTGTATCAGTATGCGACAGACAATTAGCATATTCCCATATAAATTTGTTGCTTTCACCATTCGCTGTCGAGCAGCTCTAAACTTTATGAAAAATCACCAACTACTGCAGATAAAACGTAAAGAGAATGAGTGAATATATAAGGAAATGAACAAGTAGCCAGTGTACGTTCCAGAATTCCACATTTGTGTACGGAAGACTATCGCGTAAAACGGCAATAAAACTATTTCGACCGATACACTCTCCATAAAAGTGCTACCAACTCGCTGAAAAATGAACATGTTTAATGATTATGTAATTGTGAATGACATAATTTATGAGAGGAATTAATTTGAACATTATGCTCGTCGCGGTGGCTGCAACATAATAATGTAATATGTGATGGTCATTTGAAAATTAAAAAAGGCTGGCAATTCAGCGACGATATTTGATCCTGTTTCGTGTTGGGCGAGCGCGCGCTGATAGGAAAAGGCAACAACAGCACCGACAACAACAACAACAACAACTGCACACACGTGTATGAAATGAATAATAACGCAATAATAAATTAATGACCGCGACCGACGAACGAACGACACTTTGTGTGTGGTGTTCATGCACGAATGGGATGATGAAAGAGGCACGACCTCCCATCGAACGACATGCCGCCTCTCTTATCGCACCTCGTTGCTTCTTCGCTCTCATCGCCCGTGTGCACTAAGGAAGCAACAACAACAACAACAATTTATGCGGATCATGCGCATTCAGGTGCAACATTTTCTCATCTTAAACCCTTTACTTATCATCTTTAATTTACTTACCGCATTTCTCGCATTAAAGGATGCCACTTTTTCTTTTAAAACGCGTATGTCTTATTCAAAAATTAAACTTTAAAACGTGTGGGAATACAATTATCATCTGAAGAGAACATTTTAATACATTTTTCTGAAAATTGTTTTAAAAATACCGAGAAATATGATATATTTTAAGGGAACGATTGATGATGAAGCGGTTGCTAAAAAAGGAGATTCGTTATAATTATTTTGGATTTTGAATTCAAGTAAGAAGAAGTTAATGTACACTTTACGAATTTATTTCAAAGCATGCTGATGAGAATTGAACGTGTGTGTTGACTCATTATTAAAAGGAAATTGACGCGATCTGTGCATACGCGCTGCGCTGCATATAAAGTTGCCGGAACGCACATCAATAATGGATTCTTCTTGGCGGCTCATCATCATCGTGCTTTTGGTCTGTGTTCCCTCGCAGATGTTGTTGGTGTGGTTGTTGTTGTTGTTGCGGTGCACAAATTGCAACACCTTATAAATAAGCAGCTATTTGCTGAAAATGCGCTCAATGGCTTCATCGCATCAACTCAAATAGTTGATTTCGCCTTATTTTTAATCATTTATATGACATTTGTTTTGCTCGTTTTGCGCCTCTAAAAATATTAAACGTTGCTACCGATCATTACCTTCAACTCCTGCAGGCAATTGTTTGTTTTCGCGTAGAAGATTTGCATTTTCGCAATTAAAAATCGTTTAGCTGCGAATTAAAAAAACCGTGCGCGCTTTCACTATCTGTCTATTTCTGCGCGCACTCGCGTCTATTAAGATAATGAACGTTCGTGGTGCACGCGGTTGACGAGGAATTAAAAGCGCGCGCCCGCGTTGAGAGTTTAACGACAAATTGTCGCCTATTTGCCTTTTATGGCGGCGAGCGTACATTTTATTATTGTTAGCATATGTAATTGCGCGTATGCGTGTGATGTAAGAAGACAACGCGTACGACATTTATTGCACTCGCATGTGCATAATGTGTATATTATTGGCATCATCATTTGCGCTGTCGTCAGCGCCGCCGATGCAGAGGCAGCCGCCGTCCAGGGATTAAATTGTGTCGCCGCGTTTAATTGCAACGCGAAGGTGTGAATCGGTGCATTATATTGCTCATTATGGACGACGCGCCAAACTCACCCACAAATTGCGACTTGCACGCACTTGTGAAATATTTGCCTATGCTTACAAAGTTATCAATTTTATGGCTAACAATAATTCATCGTTTACAATAAGAGGAAATAAGAGTTTGTGAAGAAAATTTGTAGTAAATGTGAAACAGACGACATCATTGTACATTGTAATTGTATGATATGCATGAACTTTTAAATTTAAATATTCCAACAATAGAGGAGTTTGACACGTACAATTGAATCTAACGTGTTCGATTGATTTCGGAGTATTTGTCATGCACTTGCGCATATTGCAATTTTTAACAATGTGAACATTTGCTTCGGCAATAGCCGGGTTTCGTCTGTTGCTCAGTCGGATTATCAGTGCTACATCGTCATCCGTACTGGCGGTGTAGAGTTTAGTGGCGTTTGTTATAAAGTGATAGTTTACTTGTGAATTTTTCTTGTAGGTATTTAGATAAACGATTAATTATCAAATATTGACGTTGTAGGTTTAATAACCGAAGTATATTTTCATAAATTCTGAAGGTATCAAAGCCAGTTGCAAATCGTGGTGAGTTTTATATAAGTTATTTCTTGATAGCTCCCTTAGGAATTGCGCCATAAACCAGGAAATATCGTGTAGGCAAATTGCATTAGCGGTAGTAAGCGGTGAAATGTGAAATATACTGTGTGGAAAAATAACACAGAGATACACTTGTTGACATGCAAGTCACAGAAGTACAAAGGTAAATTTTACGCTCTCGTTGTACATTCGCGAATCCAAACTGTAACAGGTTAAATCCGGAAAGGACATGCGTTGTGTACATGAAGTATCTTTGCACTATTTCGAGAATTTAAAGCGGCCTGAATTTGCTGTTTGACAATAATGTAAACATTGGTAACAGACACGCTGAAAGGTAAAAGTAAAGAGTGCCTAATCCTTTGTGGGCATAATCAAATCAAGTATGAATTATTCGAGAAGAGATGAGCGAAAAAAACAATAGTTGGAACACTATTAAAATTATTATTGTTACATCCTCGGGACGGTATGAGGAGATAATCATATTTAATTAAAAGTTGCACTGATAGTTTTGGATGAGCGGTTCGCACATGCCTGCTGCACGAAAAACGCCAATGGCAATTGCACCAAGTGCCAAGTCAGTAGTGATTTATATCGATTGAAATCTATTGCGCGCCAATATCGCAAGGCACTGGGCAGTCCAACGCCATCTGCGGCGGCCGCGAACAGTCGACGCGACGAGGGGCAGCGCGCGGAGTCGATTATGAAAATAAGTTTAATTCTAGATCTAATATAAAAGAGCGTAGTAGTTTATGTTGATAAAAGAATGGCGCGACACACACAGTGCTATACGCAGCGCAGCGCTAGATGCGCACATGCACGAGAATGCAGCTCTCGAACTCTGTGCGGCGGCATGCTGGATAAATGATCGCTTCTATGCTCGTCCGTGCGTGTCCGGCGTTTTTGCGTTCCTGGTCGTCGTCGTCGTCCTCGTCGAAGACGACGTCGAGAGTTGACTCCGTTTGCGTCTTGCGCTCGCTAGAGGTGTACGTACGTACGTACAGATACATCGTTTGTCGCTTCGCGGAAGAGTGCAAGACAGAGCGCGAGTGGAAAAGTGCGCACAGTCAGTCGAGCATGCATGCTTTGCGGTCTTTATGAAGAATGTTGTTACACTGTACTAGAAATTATGAATGAAATTATAAGTATTACTTATATTACATACTTTTGAGCGAGGCCGCGCAGCGAACGAACGAACCGACCGGCGAAGAACGACATTATGCAATGCGCTCGCTGTGCCCGCGTCGTCTGTAATTATTTAATTTATGACGTTCATGAACTCTTGCGATGCGCGTACGCGTGTGCACAATATGCATAAAATCTATTTCCATTTGTATTTCTAATCGATTGCTTCCTTGCGCGCAGTTTGACGCTTTGCTTGCTTGCTTATTATTGCCTATTTGCCAAATAGATACGCATTATACGAATGCTTCATTATTTCTGCGTATTTCATTAAGTTTTATTGTTGTTTATTAACGTTATTGCAAATTACCGATTCCAAAACAGATTAGTATAATACGGAAATGTGTAATAATCGTTGAGGACGACAAAGTCCTTGAGAAGTTGGGCAGGAAAAGGAAGATGCTAAAAGTATCGTAAAAAATTAAGACATCACATCTTAAGGGTACGTTTGTTAAGTTAAGTAACCTAACATAACGTAACGCAGTTTGGTAAATATAGTAATAAACAAAACGAGTTGGAATTACACCGCGTGCTCGCGCGCGCGCGCCCGCTCTTTGCACAAGAGCGCGAATAAAGAGAGTTGCGCGCGGTTGTTGTGATCGTTAAGCCTGGACCGTGGCGGCCGCTTGCGCGATTGCCGCGAGTGCCGACTTCACTTTCGGTTTCTTTTCCTTCATCATCATCGCGCATCGCGCGGCACGACGCGACGCAGGAAGGTGTAACGTTCATCTATATTTTTCTCGGCCACTTCACTCGCTCGATTATACTTGTTTCTTTCATGGATTTCACTTCATCCGCCAGCGAGACGCGCCGAGTAACAAACACAAATGCCTCTTTTACCTCTTAAACAATACGCGTCTTTATGAATTACGGTTATTTCCACATGTAATTACACTTTTTTAATTGCTCTTCATAAACCAGCCGAAGAAAGCTAAATCATAAATAGCTATTCTTAGAAGTTATTGATTCTCACTGCAATAGCGACCTTGCTTAATCAAGCAGCTGATCACAACTTGTTACCTAGAACTTTTAAAGACAACGTGTTTTTAATTATCGTATTTTCTGGAACAAAAGACGTATCTCAATTTTTAAGACAATTTTCTTCAAAAAAAGTAATTTTCAAATTATAATTTCTATTTGTTATTAATATAACTCAGAGTAGGAATAGTTTTAAAAAAATAGTATAAGTAGTGATTTCTAGAATATTCCTACTACTTATAAGATGCATTTAGAAACGATTTAGTGAGTGAAATGTCTTAAAGTTTACTATTTAGGTAAAACGCGTCATTGTAGTACGTAAAATAAGTTGGATACGTTGGTGTTTCATTATATCGTATATTCTTCAGAATATCTATTGTTTTAAGTTGAAGTCGGCACGAAGACGTTTGAAATCATCCTCCTGTCTGGGCATCTATTTTTGCATTTTTTGCGCCCCGCGTAAACCTCAACAATATAATACACTTACCTACAACGTCGCGATGGCTCGCTGATGGACAGCGAGACGAAGATGCGCGAAAGACTTTACGCAAGAAGTGCAAGAAAACATTGTCTAACGAGGCGGTGGTTTCGAAAGCGCAAGTGAGGCCTTCCTCGGCGCACAACAAGTGAATTGCGTTTTTTTCACTCTTCGGCGTGCATTTATTCGCCAAAGGTATGTAATGCATTGCAATCGGCAACGAGAGCAGAGCGCGCGCAAGAAGGCAGGGTGTGCCACCTGTGTGTGTCTTAATATCACGTTGTGCGCGGACGATGACGAAATCAGCGCACTTTAACAACTGCAAGTGCATATCGAATATCAATTCGCACATTTGCGCGGCCGCACTATAATTTAAGAGCGGCAGGTAGAATTCCACGTTTAAATTATATGTACTCTCTTCCGGTCTTGTTCTTATTCTGATCTGCTGACTGCACGAGTCATGTCCTCCGAAATTATTTTTGCGGTGCCCAGATAGCAAACAGACGGCTGCGCGTAGCGGTTGCTTCCCAAGATGAATTGTATCATCCAGCACAATGTCTTCTCTCATCGCTTATCGCGTGGAGAGATGCAAAGAAATATGTAACTGCGAACAGCAGTGATAAAAAGCGGAGATAGTGCTTTCACGAGGGATTCAATTGATTTCTGTAAAAATCCATTCGAATGCTGAATGCCGTTGTTCGCCATTGTTGTTCGTCAAGTTGTTGATACGTATGTGAAGTGGCTCATACGCATGCTAATTGTTAGTCAATGAAGATATAACCGTTTTCTTTAATTTATTGCTTTGCCTTATCTGCAATTGTTTACATGTTCTCAGAGAGATGCAAGAGAGAAAAATGAAAGAATTGCCTGGCGAAAAGTTAGAAAACCATGAAAGTTTAGTAGTATATACTTTATTGATTTCAGAGGGGGTAGAGAAATATTTATTTAGTATCAGTAAGAAATGAAAATATTTTCGAAATAAAACTGTTCTTGTTCTTAACGCCTCTCAAAGCAAAAGTTGCTCTCTTCTTTCTGCGTGTGGACCGCGAACGAGAGGTCGATCGCGCACTCGCGGCTAGCAGCGCACAAGAAGCGCGATCGCGAGCGGCAGCAGTTATTAGTGAAACGCGGCGGCGAGCAGAGGTGTCTTACACTCGCGAGGAGCGAACGACAACTCAACGACAACAACATCGAGAGCAAGCGACGAGACGTGTGCGCGGAAAAACAGTTTGCTTTGAAAGTTTGCAAAGTGCCAAAGTGTATGCTGTTTTTACGAGTTGAGTGCGCATCTTAAGTGTGGTACGATTTAATCGGGCGCGCATTTTGGATTTAGGTAATTTTACCCACGTTTCGTTTACGTCATAATTTCTGTAATTCATTCAGCGCAAAATGGCAAGAAGTGCGCAATTCAATTCTGCAATTCAATTCCGTAATTATTGATCGGTTCTCTCTGCTTATCGGGCTCATTATTCGTAATTATTATTTATGCAAGCTTCAATGCAAATTAATGAATTTCGTTGAATTCGTACTTTCACGAATTTCAGAGTTTTTATGGCAAGTGCATTGGGAATATGGCATTTTGAGAGATGTAAATAATTTAAAACAAGTTATATAATTTATTTTATTTGCAATAAATAAAATATTTTACACGAAGTAGCGTATTGCAAAAGAAGATTTTCAACGATAAATAATGAAATAAAGGGAAAAAGTCTAGGTAAATAAACAGAAAACGTGTAAAAAAATTAGTAAAACATATGACATTTAAATGTTACAAAGTCGAGCAAAAGCAAAAGCACAAGCGCCGCGTCACGTTTTAGTCGAGTTTACTTACGAGTTTAATTCACTTTACATGATGCAAAGTTTATTCGTTTTTCGCTATATTATTAGAGTTTAATAGACTAAATACCTGGCGATGTAGAGGAATGAAATCGTTTCCTCTCTCGAGTCGGTTTTATTGTAATAGGTCGGTATCACTGCAGATATTCCGTTTTGTTTTGAACGCGTTGCGCAAAGTTTTTGGTCGATTACGCCGTGCAGCATTTTCTTCGTTGGCCGCGTATTTTATTTAGTCGATAGATATTCATTCGTTTAATACCAGGCAAGTGTGTGTTGTGTCGATGTACATGCGGAGTGGTGTGCATAGCGATGCGTTGCATTCCCGAGCGCCGCTGCGCATGGAAAAACATTGCACAAACGAACATAACTGCGCGATGTTATTATTTTATTCCTTGTGCGGCATAAACTTGAGCTCTCCGCGTGCTCTCTTTCGCTGATTGACTCTGCGCGCGGTTCGCGATTCAAATGATGCGTGAAATGTTGCTTTGTTCTTGTTTTCTTTGCGTGTCTTCTAACTGCAAATGCGAATCGTGCTAAGGAAGTGCCAAGGATGTCGCGGCAATTTTATTTTTCCCTCTCGTAATTTATGAATATTTATTGATGAAAAATTGTAATTTATATATAATCCAAACGTTTTCGCTTTTTCATTAATTTATTTATTAATCGCAAAAGAAAGAAAATTAATACTAAAAATTGATGTTTGCTTTCGTTGCTTATTCTACCGTTGGAGTCTCCATGTATTTTAAAGCGGCGAATTCGGAATCACGAAGAAAAATTATTATTTGAATGAGAATTTCTTTTTAATCATTGAAAAAGAAGGAAGGGTTTATTGTATTACTATTATTGCAATTTGCATTGCGTATAATACGTAGTCGTGTATTACATTCAGAGATTATCCTCTACTGCAGCGTAGTGTTATTGTTTATAAAAGTAATTGCAGGAAATTGTTTCGAAAATGATTTGCGTTTCAATTGTTGTTCGTTATTTGCTGGTTGTCGAATCGCAATCGAATGCAAATCGAACGCAACCGACTTTTTTCATTTTACAGATGCATACACTTGAATCGACTTGCTGAACTCTGTTTATTCAATCTGGCTTGGCATGCAAGTACGTACGTGCTTTTTAACGATATCGTAAAAATGTTGGAAAATCCAAAGGCAAGCGCGAGTAGGTGGAAAAGTTCGTGGAAATTGATTACTTATCTCATTGGATTTTATGACGTGATTCGTGTGCATTTGCAGTTAAGCTTCGAATTTAATTAATTTCATGAGCTGCGGAAAACGCATCGCTAATGAATACATTATGCGTAATAAAATGTCTCGCTTTTTTTATTGGGACTCTTTATCTTCGATTTTATTCGACTGATATAAATTGATTACAGCTTTTTTCCTTTCTTTTCGGATGCGTGTGCGTTTTTTATTAAGATGTAAATTAATTTCGTTGCTTATTTATGTGTGTGTTATGTAAGAATTTCAGTGCTTGGTATTTTATTTCTTATTGATTACTATTGCTTCATTTGAGTTATTTTTATTGGTTTTGTTTAAATATGCTAAGTAGTCGATTGCGACATTTACGTACATTTTTCTCTCGTATAATTAATTATCTAAGAGGTTGAAAACGAAATAGATGTTGGTCGTTATAAAAGAATGGAAATATTATAACAAATAATGAAATACTTAGTAAATATATGTTCAAGTAAGACGTATTCGCATTTCCTAGAAGTCATTTATTAATGAATAATTCCATCAATTCGTGATATTTATACATTAAGATTAATGAATGTTTGTATAGGAGGTAAAAAATCACGTGGATTGCACGTGCAGTCGAGTCGTTAATAACAAAACCGGTGCGCAAATGTGACGTGCGAATTTAAATGTGAATTCGCAATTACGCATAAATAAAATGCTTAAAAAAGATGATCAACTAATTCACGCAAGTGCAATACAACAAGTTGCTCGACCGAGCCAATAAATAGCGTGTCTGCGAGCGCAAAGTGGCCTGAGTAACATTAGCATGCGCCGATAAATAAACTCGTGAAAAGTAATTATCGCAGTACAAATCATAGATCATGCACTGCTAACATCTCGATGTCTATCTCCGTTTCGTTTTCGCTTTGCTCGCTTTGGCTCGCCGTTAAGTTGTTGTGTTGGGAATTCAAATCATTGTGAGTTATGCAAGAGACGAGCGCGTATTATATAAGAAGCGATGAGGAATGCGAGGAACACTGAACGAACGCACCACGTGTTTCGCTTCATTCATACATTTTGTGCATTCGTTCAAGAAACGACTGCGCTGCAGCGCGCTGGCTGGCAGCAGGCACATTCGTAGCTACATAATTATTGATAAGAAACGTATAAGCAAATAAGCAATAAATTAAACGACGACGCAAAATTCTATCAGCTCTCTTCGTGCTTAATTGAGCTTTTCATCGATGGCGAACGCGCGCATTTGCATTTGATGCAGCAGCGAGCAGGAAATTCTTGCGTGCGCGTTCATAACTCAACTTCACTTTACATTTCATTCCATTGCGTATTCGAAATGTTTGTCCGTTTTTCTTTATTCAAATCGCGATCTCTTGTCGAGCTTTTGCTCTTCAATTCTTTCGTTCGACTTTCTCGCGATGAAAGTTTCAATTCAAATGAAAATTGTTTGAAACAATGCAATTTAACAATAGTAATAACGGCTTGCATATGATTCCTAATTGCGTTAAATGCCTCGCCTTTTAAAGGACATCTACACGTTTCCTTTGCGAATGCATAAACAAGGAAATAGAAATGTCATTTTCCGGTACTTTGCGTGTACTTGAGCAATGAACATAATTCACGTTTAAGGAGGCGAACAGGACGTGAAGCGTGTTTTATGAGCGCACAGTGGTCGTAAAGCGTTGTGCTGTGTGACAAGCCAAACAATTATATCAAAAGCGAAAAGCAGCGTGGCGAATTGGTGGTTGGAAAGTTATCGCATGCGTCCTCTTCCTTCGTCGCGTCCTTATTCGGCATGCTCTTCCTTCGTTTCCTTTGCATTCCTTACTTCCTTTCACGCTGATAATTCACGCGTTAATCTTATCGTCAGCGCGCGCGTCGCCGTAACACATATAAGCAGGATAATGACCGCGTTTTATTGCATCGCAATTTGCGCTAAACATCCTGTGTGTGCACTCGCGCATAATCCTAAATAAGGGATATGCCTGCTTGCGCGCACTAATATCTAATATCTAAATCCGACGCGACACACTGAAAACACTCGTTTCAGATTGGCTGATATATTAGCGTCCAACAGCCGGACAGATAAGGACTCAATATATGCGAGTGCGCGCGCGCTCGAAGGATAAGTGTGCGCAGCATATTGAGGAAGTGCGCTTAATAATTCCTCATACGCTGCGCGGCTACGAAATCAGAGTGAATTACGTAATGGGCGCGTGTGGGCGATCGAACTTGATCAATACGTACGACTTCCTCGTCCTCGTCGTCGTCGTCGTCGTCGTGTAGTTTGCGTTATCGCCAATAAACTCAACGGACAAGACTTTACCGTAACGAATTGCATAAATGTTTTCAAATATTCAATCGTTTTCTCCACTTTTTCTTGCTTCTTCACTTCCACGTGTTCTGTCCGTGGCAATAAAGGCTTAGAAACTGGAAACGGAATTTAAATAACTTCATTTGCATGAAACAATATTTTTTTATGAATGCAGATAATAATTAAATAAGCGCAATTAATTATGATAATTATTTAGACATAATTATAATGAGACCCCCAATGAAGGAAGAGAAGCAATTGGATATCAAAAAGCGTAATACGTTAAATATTTATGATTGCATTTAATTTATGCACACACGCAAGTGTAAGAAAACGACAAAGAAGTTGAAGAAGATGAAACATGCACTGCACATACGTACACTTGACGCTTCGGTCTTCGCTCGGCGCGCATAAATAGAGATTATTTGTTTCGCCGCCACGAGGCGAAAGACATCGCGATGGATCCGCGCGGCGCGGATTATGGGAAGAAGACGCGTGGCCGCTCTGGGCGCGAGCGAGCGCACTCGCCGCTCGAATCATCTTCCGTATCATGTGGGTGGCTACACACTCCATTGTGTGCGCTGTTCCCGTATTACAAATGATATTTCATGCTACACATCGCTTATTAAGCCGCGATAAGCGCTGATAGCCGCGCCGCACCGCATCGCATCGCGCGAAAAACTTGCGAACAAACCGCCGCTAACGAATCGTCATTCAATGTGTGCGCATCGCAACAATGCGCGCATATCTAGCACTTGCAAACTCTATTGTAACAAGACTATGAGTACCTACCAAGAAGAAGACTCAAGCAGCGATTCAATAGCTTCATGAACGACGACGAAGAAGAAGAAGAACAAGAAGATCAATTGTGTTCGTTGCGTTTAATTCGTACGAACAATAAAGGCGTCGCGATTCTAACAATTATTAATTAAGTCATAATACCTATTCAATACGATTTAATTATACTTTTTAAGTTTGCGTGTTTAAAATAAGATTAATGAGTTAATTTGTTTAATAATTTTATTTTTCTTTCTGTTTCAGCTGAGGTGAGTTCAAATTTCTTGATAACAATCCATCATATAATCTGTAAGTATTTTATACGCTTGAATAATATCCATGATTATCATCATTATCATTTATTAATACTGAATTCGTGGAACTTTCTCCGAATTTTACTCTGTGATCGGCGTACTGAAATCATCATGCACTTACAGATCATAAACTCATCATGACTTATTAGATAATTATCATGCAATTATTTCCGAATTTTTCTCGGATGTAATTTATAAGCTTGCTTAACAAGTTGGTACATAGGAAAGTTATTCATTCATTTATTCGCTAATTGCGTGTGTAAGTAAACGCACAAGAGCGATAAGATGACTAAATTAGTTCGGCGTGATGCGATGATTGATTGCGCGTGATAATGATGTTGATTACGCGATGTGCGCGCTGCCTGTACACATCAATTATGCATTTTCTCAATTTTCTCCGTCTTGTTCGCATCTCGCACGTACCAGATGCGCTTTTTACTCTTTTTGCAAGCGCGCAAAACGTAATCTATCATCGGATATTTAGTCGAAGAGTTCAAACACATTATGACTTTTAATCAGCTTTCTCGTCTCGTGTCTGTTTGTTGTTGACGAATTAATTGATTCATTAATAATGCGTGTAATTGTCCTTGAAAACAACTGTCAAAAGTTTAATAATTAATTTTGTTAATTAATTCCTATCCCGAAGCAAGTTTTTAAGTAATTTTAGACGTGCTTATTTAGTATTTATGATTTCGGCATATAATTTAAACATGGGAAATTTAGTACTTATACTTATATAAATTTTGTTTTTTGGTTACATCAAGTAGGATAGAAAAATTAGACTTATAATTAGGTTCAATTCTTTGCGGCTTGTAACAAAAAATTACATTTCCAACCCACCTAATTCTGTTGCGGTCAAACTCACTTTAACTTCTTGGCCTATTTGATTGACTGGCCAGATTTCATCATCGTCCAAATTGCTTTCAGCGTTGTACCCACTGAGGCCCAATTTGTCTTTGTACACGAGAAAAAATTTTCAAGCGTGTTTCTTTCCGATAGGCATCGTGTTATTATAGTAGTAGGCCTAATTACGCGGGCTCGCGTATGTGGAATAAACAATAATTCTAATCAGGTTGTACCCTTAATAATCAAGGGAGAAATGCATAAGACGGATGAAAGTTGGTCACGAGAAGAGCTATTTAGTATTCACTGACATTGGCTGGGAAACGTGATAAAAAGTGTAATAAATACGGGTAAAATGTAACTCGGCAAGTATTTAAATGAAGAGAGCAAAATGCGGGAGATAATAAGATGGTAATAACATTGATTAATTCACACGGTCCGCGTTAAAAAATGATAAAACATGATTGCACGTGCGGTAAATGCGAAGAATTCTCCTTGATGTCGTAACCGTTATTATTTCTCAGGCCAGTAAAAAACGCACGCGCCTGTCAATTAAACGCGCATCGCGTATCGTCTGTCGTTTTTCATCGGTGAAAGTTTTCGAAGCGTTGCATTTTATTAAACAGCACCAGCAGCAGGAGCAGCAGCAACAAGAACATCAATGATTATATTGAAGTCAATTTCAAGACGCATTTGTTTAATTGGAAAAGATTCCGACTGACCTTTTATGCAAAAGAATTTATGCATTCGGACGTTGTAATTAAATGCATTACACAAAAAAGTCGAAATGTGAATGATTAATTAATAAGCAGGGTTAATAGCGCAGGTTTCACTTTCGGTAATGGATTTGTTCTTTGAGTAGTCGGTCGATGCGTTAATTCGTTTATGGCGTTTGTAATTATCGTAAGTAGCACGCGAATGCGAACAGCAGATGAAATGAAAAGTAGTCGTCGACTTTTTCGAAGTGACCGCTTCGCGGTTCGGTGTGTTGGGTAATGATTGACTGAATTTAAAATATCGCGAGCGCACTTAAATTACATTCATTAACACTCGTGCGCTTAAGAATTTTGTGCTTTTTCATTTAGCTGTATACTGAATGTCATGAATTTTTTTTTATAATTACTTACAACTGGTTTTTATAATTCGCTTGCGGATTGGCAAGAATTTAATTCGATGTGGAATTTTTAAATTTAAATATTTGATAAAAATGAATCGTGAGAATCTTCAGATTAAGAAATAATTGAAAATTATGAAAAATAATATTAAAAAGAGTTGTTTTTCTTTAATCGTGAGAATATTTAGTTGAGATGAAGATTAGGTAAACACGCATCAGTTATATTGATGAAAATATTTCTAAGAAATTACGCAATGCGTTTGAATAATGATAGAGGCTGAAATAGTTTAGTGACACTTGGTATAGAGAGAACAAAATGAGCGAAGCAAGTTGAAATGTTGAAAGAACAAATTTTAGCACTTTCTGAATGGTGTGTAACTTGTGCAAGTGGAAGTTTGTACAAATGTGTTCGACTTAACAAATGACTACTTACTACTTGACTCTTTCGGACTGGTTTTATTGATTCGTAAATGTCAAAAGTGTCGAGTGTTGCAACGCGAATCCGAATGAAAAAAATATGTCTACGCTTAAAACATTAAACAAGTTACGAATGAATGCTGCGCTTTGCATAAATTATTAGCATTTTGTCTACTGACTTTAAACAAATGCGAGTTATATAATTAAACTTCCAGCTTTTTTCTGCGCTTCACTTCTCATTAAGAATTTGAGATTTGATAAATATCAATGAATAATTAATTTTCCTGAGGTGATCATAATATTTTTAATAATTAGCCGAGATCGCAGGATTTGATATTTGTAAATATCAGATTACGGTTTTAATATTCATAGTTTTTCATGAATTAAACAAATATTTCTCTAAAAACGCTAGAGATATATTTATGATTAGCTTGTTCTAGGAATTGTAATTTAATTTTTGAAGCAATTTGGAAAAGAAAAAATCGAAAACAGTTCGTTGTTGCGGTTTGATCTTGGACGTTCGAGTGTCATTAGAAATGTTATTTATTAAATTGCACCGCCCGAAGGAGCATCGCTGAATATAATTCATATTTAATGATAATAATATCTTGATCTTTGAGATTTTGATCGCGCACGCACTCACACACGCCGCGCGCGCGCAGGAGATGTGCACTCGTAAAATAAATATACACTTGCAGAAACAAATGCATCATGTCCTTGAACGACGAATGTGTGTCCTCTTTGTCTCAGGGCGGTCTTGTTTAATTCCCTTCGTCGTTGACTTTGAGCGAACAATCGTTGCCACCTACCTGCAAGCACACACTCACAAAACGAAATCAAATAGGAAAAAAATTGGCCTCATCTCAATAATTGTAATTGCACTTGCTGCTCGGATAGATTATACTCACACGCTCAAACTGCTCGTTCGTGTGACGGTCGTACACGCGCTTTTTTAAATGTGTACGTGTTCGTTCATTCGAACGGCGCAAATTGCAATCGCGCCGCCTCAGTTTATTGGAAGTTTTAATAATAACGCGATGATGATAATAAAGGAGACGCGCAAGAGGTGCGCGCGCGGAAAAAAGTGCGAATATTGTGTATTAAAGGCGCGCACCGTCCGCAGCGAGTTATTATGAATTAGTTTATCTGCAATAAATAATGACGTGGATTCTCATGCGATTGCCGCCAGCCGTCACGTCGTGCTTTTATTTTATTAAAATCGCGCACACGCGCATTCCTTCATTCTTTGCCTGCTTGCGCTTGCTCCTTCGTCCTTTGCGCGCACGTAAGACATGAAATTTCATTTGCGCCAATCAAACGAAATATTGTAATGGAAATTACAATAAAATTTCGCGCAAATCAATTCGATGCGTGCGATTCAATAAATTGCAAACATTTTAATTGGAAACACGACGTTCAAAGTGTTTTGCGGCTCTTAATGTTATTAATTTCTTTCCTTCTTGATTTAGTAGCTATGCGCCGACTTTTTAAATTTATTTATTGATTCGAGAAAAAATAGGTGTTTTAATTTGCGTTGATTCCTTGGGGGAAAGTTGTAAGAAATGCATCAAATTATAAAGTACAATTGGCGCATTGTGCTCGTTTATGTGGCCCACTTGTACACTTTGAGTTTTTTGTCCCTTCGCGAACACGCGAAGAGAGAAAACTAGGTAGACAGCAGGCAACTTCGGCGCGGTGCATTCGTAGACCAGTTTTTACCTTTTATGCAACATATGCGCTCATTCTCTGAGCGCGCAGTTAGTACAATTGCTCGAACGCATGCGATCCGACGATTATTTACTTTCCGCATAATACCCGCTGCTAATTTCAGCAAATTATTTATTCATAAATCCATAAAAGCAATTTTCACTTTCTGCGTGCAGAAAGTATTGCATTGGATTTGCGTTGTTTTACGCCTTCTACCGCTCTGGTTTGATAGAGATCAGGTGCATAATGCGATAGCACAGTAAACTTTGCTTATGATTCGATATTTACTCGTTAAAATCTATGGTTGGTCACTCTTCAGAACATTGGAAGAAAAAGAATAATGAAAACACTATCGAGGATTGAGTAATTGGAGTTATTAAGCGAAAGTTGGATGTGGGTACCCCCTTTCAGCTTCTTGCTTCGAAAAAGTTGTAATGGTAAATCCAATTACTCAATCATTAGTTGAGTGTTCTTCTTCCGATCTTCCAGGAGTGACCATCCAAGGACTAAAGGGGTAAGTACACAATATGGGCTTTAATTTTCTTTTTGCAATATTTTTGTTTCGTTTGTATTTATCACAAATGGAATGGTAGTACAATTTAGCTTTGAACACGCGCGCGCACAAATAGTCATAATGTTTGGAGTTAATGCAAACGCGTCGTTGGCAATTTAAATTATCTGTAAATTATTCGCTCAACGCAAGTCGCGTTTGCGGTGGAAGTTCTCCTTTATGCATTTTATTATTATTGTTATTGCATGCGCGTCAGCGCGACAACATGCAATTCGCGCCGGGGATAAACAGGATAAGAATCAATTTGCGGCAATAAACAATTGTCAATTGAGGCCGTAAAAATCGATGCGAACATGCGCCCATTAAAGATAAAACGTATTTTATTATGCTCCCGCTTCTTCTTTCTTTCGACGGGGCGAACACGAACGCGTGCGCGCATGCACATTTTCGTTCCATTCCGGCCGACGATGATATTTATATCGCGCTTAATTTGTCGCTCAATTCATTGCCGCGCCAACGACGGCGACGCGCAAACAAATGTCTTTATATGCGAGATGATGATAATATGCGCGTGCGCTTCGAATTAATGGAAAAACTGCTGCTCTTCGAGGCCACAAAACTATAATTGCATTTGCGACATATGTAAATTTCGTATGCGTTCTTCATTCAGGATAACACCAAGGATAATTGAAGTGTTTCCAACTTCTATTGTGAATAGTACTTCAATTAAATTATCCTCGCGATTGAACATTGTACCTGCACGAAAAAAGAATTTAATTGAAAGATATAAAGTGTTTGATTTTATTGGAATTGTTTATTCATAATAGATAATTTGTTTTGAATAACAGCAAGTACAAGCTAGGATAGAGAACGATTAGGTGTATTTTGCATTGAGCATGTACTTATTACCTTATGATATTTATAGATTTATTTTATTTGGCATGTTGGAGCAAGTAACATTTACGTTGCGCATGAAGAAGACGCCTACGACGGTCGTCGCGTTGGCATCATTAGATCGGTTCTTCCTTGTGTCTTTTGCGTGTGCGCTCGTCAGAGTTGGCGCGCGCGACTTCTTCGCCTTTATAAACAAACAAATAATGCAACAACTCGCTGGCGACGTTTAAGTGGATGCCAATTTAACAGTCTTTCGTTCGCCCGTTCGCCAATTGTTGTTCGTTCGTAACAAACAAGCATTTCCGTGTTTAACCGACGCGCACTTTTAATATCTGATATTTCCTATCGTTATTGTTATTATTACGGCATACAATTTATTTCATTCATCGCCATAATTCATGTAATTTTTCAATTAATATTGAAATTAATTCAATTAGTTGAAAGTTGAGAACATGCGGTATAATCAATGTGCGTTTATCTATTTTTAGTATTAGCATACCATTGTGAGTGCATTTATGTGTAATTTTGATTATTGCGAAACGTTAATTTGATTAAGAACGCATTGCTCGAATTGTCGAAATGCGACATGATGGTGCGTTTTGCATTTGCACTCGCGGTAAAGCACAAACTCTGACGGCGCGCAAAAAAGCTTGCTGCGAAAAAGAGGAGCAAGAAGGAAAAAGTAAAGTATCGGACAACCGCTAGCGGCTGGCTCGCGCGTCGTTCATTGGAACGCAATGCGTACGTACGCGAAGCAAGGTTGGAAAATTGCTCAAATTCTTGGCGGCGAAATCGGCGAAATCTAAGGAAAAAGACGCGCTAATAGCGCAGCAAGACGCGAGACGCGTACGAATGCGAATATTTATGTAATTGATTTATACTCGCTGTTCGAATAAATGCGTACGAAGTGCGCGCAATGCGTCCTATGGGGAAAAATGCATGGGAAAATAAATAGGAATTTATGCGATTAAACTCTCTATATGCACCAACCAACCATTCTATTCTATTCTATTAAGCGTGCGTTCGATTAGGTTCTCTGCGCTCGCATATGCTATTGTTCATTGAATGAATTAGTCGGCGGAAAAATTCATTTTGCGCGTGGGTGGCTGAACGCGCTCTTGAAAATGGTGCGCGAATATTGTTATTACAAGAGGCGAACTTTTGTTTGTTTGTCGATAATGTCAGCGCGTTACATTTACATAATTCTTGCATCTTGGCGCATGTGAGTGTTCGTTCCACCTGCACACGGCATTGTCTTAAATCGAAGGCATTTCGTTTCGTAATCGCAAAACATTTATTCGTCTCATACGTGAATTGATAATTAGACGCCAAGTCGCGTCTGTCAAACGAAGCGATTGCATTCCTCCTTCCGTTTTGTGAGTTTGTACATCAAGGAAACAATGTGGGATGTACGTTGAAAAAGATGAGTAGGTTGCACGAATGCATAAATAAACAAATTATTAAATAATCACCGAAGCACATAAATAATAATATTTATAACATTCCAACGTCGTACGATGTTTAAATTAATTTAAATTTTTAGCTCGTTGAACAAAAGAAAATTTTTTAAAAATATAACGTCAGCTTCGTGGAATAAACATAAAATTATTCATTTTACTAGTTGTTTTGAACAAACGCTGTAAAGCTCGCGTTTACGAGCGCCAAACAACAATGAAAACGATGAATTTGTCTTGATAGTTGCTCGCTGTTGGAACAATACCGCGATTTTGCCTGTTGTTTTACTCATTTTTCCTGCTTTATGAGCGGATGCAAGGAGGATGATGATGATTTTTGATGAGAGATGATGCATAGCGACGTTGCAACAATATTATCGCTGCTGTTTGTTAATTCAAAAGTTTCGTTCGTTGCGAGCGGGAAAAGTGGAAATAATTTGTTGAATTCGTGTGCCGTTAGAAATTTGTATGAATGTGCACGAAAGTATGCGTTAGATGAAAATGGCAACGGCGTGAAAATTCGATGATTTATTGGAAACGACGTGTGAACAACACCAATCTATCGGAGCGATCGATGGCTCGCACACTGGGCGCTTGAATGTCAATAAATTCCGCAAAGAATGCGCGGCGTGTTTAGCTCAAGGCGGCGAAAGGTCAGCACAGAAGTTGCATTTCTTCACTTTTCATATACTCAAAGCTTCACGTCCTGAACACGTTGAACACTGAACGGGAATAAAATGGAAAAGTTGTGATTTGTGCATCAAAAGTAGACAAAGGTATTTCATATTTAGGAACTTGAAGAATGTACACGGACGTATGTTTTGTTGGAGATGCGTTTAAGTATATGATGTGAGTATTTATAGTTTTGTTGCAACATTGTCTGTCTCCTCAGTTATTTACTTGCACTTTTATTTTATACATTCGTTGCATATGCGGAATGCTGAATGGAGATGAACGTTCGGTTTCACACGCAAAGAAGCGAAACACTGCGATGCATTCATTAATAAACTTTATGCACGAATATTTATTCGAGATGGAAATCGAAAGTATTTGAAGAAGTATGGAATTTATTGCGCAGATTAAGCTTGCAACTATTTTAATTAATTTCATTTCTTATTTTTAATTACTTTCAAAAGAAAATTTTCCTATTAAGTAATTAATGTTATTAAAAACTAGAAAACGCCTCTTATTAATTGGTATTTTACCATGAGTGTATTTTTAATTTTTGGCAGTTTTGTAACAATGGCTTTACCATGTGTTAATTAAAATGTATAATGAAGCAATATTTCAAACTAATTGCATGTTTTGTAATTATCACCTGGTAAACACAACAAGCACCGGAAAAATATTTTACATCACCTTTATTTCTATTCTGGATTTTTGTAAATTCAAATAATATTATGTTAAAATAATAATTTCCAGAAATTCAATAATAATGATTTCTTTCTCGTTTCGTCTCTTCACTCTTCTACAGTAGAATTTTGTTATTAGATTCGTAAATTTAATTAACAAGAATCGTAAACACCATTAAAATCATCATGTAACCAAGATGCGTCTTTCGTATGACTTGCATATGCATTTGCAATTAACGTTTGTTGTTGTTGTTGTAATAATACCGTTTAATACATTAATGTAAAGTACGACTAAGCAAATCAGCACCACTCGCCCGTAATGCAAACGAATAACAAATATCGTAATACAAATGGCGATCAGAGCCGTAAACATAGTGAGCGAACAAAAGGCACGCGCCTCTTTTACAGGAGATGCGCACGGATGTTTGACGAGTTAGGATGCCGGATGTTACCCGAACGGACTCCCAGCGGTCCGATGCATCGCTGCGCCCACGCGTTTCCTTCAACAGAGATGTGCACGTCAAACGAATCGGTAGGGTATTTGTAAATCACTTTACTATAACTCAATTCATATTTATTTCAATTTCCATTCTCTTTTATTCTAACTTAAAATATTTTAAGCGCTTAAAATCAAGATAATGTTTTCAAGGATAATGACGATAACCTCTAAATTATCTTACTGTCTCTTATGGTATTTGACAATTTTAATATTCTGTAAGATTTAGAAGGATAATTTAAAACTTTTCTATTTTAAACAATTTTTCGATACGTTAGGATATTCGCAGGATAAATTGCAATATTTTTCGGTCTATAAGACGTATTTTTTATAAAATCCGAATTGTTAACTCATTTTTGGAAAAAATGTATTTTGAAGTTAGTTATAAACCATAATTTTTATTTATTTTTATACTCCTACTAGGAGTATATGGAAATTAGTAATTCCTAAAATATTCAAATTTTCTCGAAGATGTATTTAGAAACGATTGATTGAATAGACCATTTCTTAAAGATAAAAAGTCGAGAAATAAGGAAATTCCAATTTAGAAGGAAATAGATTTATTGAGAGCTGTCAAATATTAGCATTTAAAAATAATTACAAACATGACACGAAGTGACCACAACAAATAATTATATGCAGTGCAAATAAATTGAACATTTTGGTGAATGAAGAAGTACAGTAAAAGAAGAAGCAGGACACGAAGCAGAAGCAGAAGACAAGTTGCAGCATTTGCATAATACGCTCGTACGCGCATTGAATTGATATAAAATGTCTTCATCCCGCATATTGCAATCGCACACATCTTTATTTCGCTGCTGGTGAATCGGTTTGTTTGCGGAGCGAGAGTGTCGTTTGTGAATGATACTCGAAACGTGGCGCGTCGCGCAAAAATACGCACGCACGACGTCGATTTATTCGAGAGTCATGCGCATAATTACAAATTACGAATGGCCATTCATTCGCATTGCGATTGGTGTGTGGGTCGCGTCGCGTTATTGTTCTTAAGCGCACTCGAGTTTGTTTAGCGCGCACAGCGCGTGCAACCACCACGCATAACAATTGACATGTGGCGAGAATTTAAAAAGCGCTGTAAATGAATTGTTACATTGCAAACTATAAGGACGAGGAGATGCTTAAGCATTTCATTATTTTTATTTTTTTTTTATTTTCTTCATGGCGCAGAGTCAGAGTCACGTCTGGATTTGTTTAATGCACGCTTCGTTATTACTTACTTTGTTGCTCAGTCGAATGCAGAAAATTGAAACATGTGTGTGCCGTGCTGCGCGGTCCGCTCCTATTGTTTGTTATAATTTTGATGGGAATATGAGAGACCTTGACATCCATAAAAGGTGCGCGTGCATTAACATATAAGCATCAAATGCAAGGTCACTTCTCTTTCGCTAAAGGCGGCAGCAGCAGCAGCAGCCAACACCGCATAATATGTGTGTGACCATATGTTTAACATTTCGAACGACGCAAACAATGTAGCAAACGACTAAATACAACATAAATATTTTGCGAGCACAAATAATACACACTTTTGTTTAATTCGTTTAGCGCTCGCAGCTACCTTTAAACGCTCGCACGTTATTGAGTTTAATGCTAATTAAGATGTTTAGTAATTATGCCTTTGGCATTGTTGCCAAAGAAGCACAAAGTTATTTTTTACCGTAATAGGTGCTTGTTGTTAATTTTCGTGTGAGATTTTGCAAAACATTGATAAATTATTAAAACATCATCAGCAATTATTTTTATATTTTCGAAAATATTTTTCTGTCAACATATAATGCGTCATTTTTAATTTAAAATTTCTTTCTCGTAGACCAAGCACGTAGGAATTTTATAATTAATTGTTAATTTAAATGTTTATTACTTTAGCAATGTAATTGCCGTTCTAGAAATATCATATGCGTAAAATCAGAAATAAGGATCGGGAAAATAATCATCATCGTTAATATTATTTGCAATTTACAGGGGAGAGATAATAAGTATTTAAATTTAACATTAGATTTTATGTTCTATTATTATAATAATGGAACACGTGTTTCCATCATTCTCAAAGTAATGACCGAAACATTTATTATTAAATTAAATTAAACAAAATTACCAGTCAAAGTCGCAAGAATTTCAGCAGGATAATTGACTGCGCAATTATTGCAAATTAGTTTCGACGAAAAACACCAAAAATAGTCTTGCATAATACGCGCGCTCGCGCTGTGAAGTCAATGAATCATTTCGCTAATGGGCTTGCTAATAGACTTCTGTACACTTGTAGTTGTAGACGGAGAAAAAAACAAAACAGAAATGTCTTGGAAAATAGACAAACTTTTGTTTTTGTCTGCTTTGCGCTGAAATAACAAAATTGTCCTCCCGGTCATCATGATGAGCACGAGCAAACAAGATTCAAACGCGCCACTTGATGGGATGCGTATTTAAATAATGATGAAATCATGCGCAGTAATAATTTTAATCACTTTAATTGCTTGCTAGCTACGACGGCAAAATTACACGTAATTTTATTTGTCAACACTAGGATTTATTTACACATTTTGCGTGTCGCTTCATACTAATAACCTTTACAAGTCACAATTAAATTAGCAAATTCTTACAATATTATTTTAATTTGAAAATACAATAGGAGACTCTATTTGAAAGAAAAACCTTATTTCTTTGGGCGAATGTTATTGTCAAAAACATAATTTCTCATGACATTTGAGTGAATTTGAATATTTTGCTTAAATCTTTTTGCTAAGAGTTGTCATCGTAAAAAAATTTCGATGATGAATTCATCATACACTCATCCATTTGCCATATTGGAAGTACGCACGGCATGACACATTTATGTCGCTGAACGTAGTGGTAGATACATAACGTGTTATTAGTTTATGATAATTTGCGCTGCTTGCTAGTAATTGGCGTGCGTTCGGTTGGGTTATTACTTTATTGCCAATTGGCACTCATTCTTTTTTCCGACTCGAATTTACGACTGTCACGCGCACAAAAAGAGGTCATAAACTTATTGACAAATTGCTTTATCGATATTCATAAATATTAAGCACTTGCCTTTATCTTATTCTTATTATATAGCAAGTCGCTTATATTTGAATAATAAGACAAGATACACGATCAAATCCCATTATTCAATTAGCAATGAATGTATTTTTTCGATTCGAATCGTGCTCGAGTGATAATAACAGGTAACAAAAAGTGGGCAGGTTTCAGTCATAGTCTTAGGTGTTCTAATGAAAAGTCAAGTTCTTCAACTAATCAAAATGCAAATGAGTGCAAAGAGTTGAGTTGCAGCGGAATGAGAATAGAAAGGACACTCACTTGTGCATAGCATGCCATATTATGATTATTACTATTAGTATTAGTTGAGTTTATCGTGCGAGTAGTGAGTGTGGCATGAGTATCAGATACTTGCTATTTGTCTATAGATAGAATATAAATTTATTGATGTTTCTCTTGTTGTTGCTAACCTTCAATTGAGTTCGCACCGTCTCAACTCCCGATGGTGGTGTTCATTCGCAAAGTTGAGAGTTTTGCGCACTTGTTTCGTATTCGTTAGTTTAGTTCACGCGTTGAAGTCTCCAGGTTTAATTCTCCATTCTCGCGTATATTTTTTATTACGTTCCTTGAAGTTTATAATTTCTTTTACTTGTGGATTATTATCGAATTTACTTTGGTAAGTAATACTTTTAACTACTCTTCGATTTCGTAAACAAATGTTTTTTCGGTAGCAATGACAAATATACATAAATGTACGTTAAATAATTAAAACATAAATAAAATCTGCAACGAACGAATTGAAGAAACGTTTAGAAAGTAAGCACACGCAGTGCAATCAACATCCTCATCATTTTGTATGCATCATAATGCAATAATGCGGCGTAAAACATTTCCTAAGAGGTGCGCACATCATGACTTTACCTACCTGCAGCAAGTCTGCAGGAGAGAAGTAGAAGCAGAAGAAGAGTCTGAAGCCCACTCGGCGTGGCGTGCGCGCACCGTTACGAAAATTATTATGTGAAAATGCTCGATCGTGATAATTGAAAATCTCTTCTTTTGCGAGCGAGAACGCGCGCGCGCTCGTAATTACAAATCAGCGGCCGTTTAACGCGTTCATCCGGCTTTTAGAGCCCAACAACGACGCGGTGCTGCTGGTGCAACGAAGGAAACTAACCTTGCACCTCTCACCACGCTTGAGCTTTTCACGATTCGCGCGTATCGGTGTCTTGCGAAATTTATGCATTGCTCGTATACGCATCTATCTATCTATTTAGCAGCTTCGTGCGATTGAGGAAACGCAAAACCTTTCATTGATTCGGAGATGTGGTCGAAGGTCACACAACTATCAATTGCACGTGCATTTGTGCACTTATTAGCTAAATAATTTCCTGTGCGAGATAAATCTGAAAGTAAATAATTGTAAAAAGTACTAAATCAAATTGATTAACTAAAAATACACATTCAGTCATTCACTAGATATTTCTTACTTTTATTTTTTTGAAAATATTAAAATTTATTCAATATTAATCTCTTAACGTAGTTATAAATAATGTATGAATTTTTTAAAGATTCATGGCAAGTTTTTAATTATTTTTGTAATTTACGAGTGATCATTAAGTGCGCTTAAAGTGCATTGTTCTTCTGGTCAGAGATTAATCACCAAGTTCATAAATAAAGTAAAAATTAACAAAAGCAGTTTGCCAGAAGCACAAAAACAATTATTATTAAAATTATCCATAGAATTCTCCTGTTTGTTTCCAAGTAAACACATTTATGCATTTTTGTTCGTTGAGTTTCAACAAAGTAAGTAACTAAAAAGTTGCGTCACTTTTGCGTTCAAATACTCATTTAACACTTGTGCTTTGCAATCAGCAGTATTGTGCAGCAAACACGATTTTAACGAGCAACTAATTGTATTAAGATAACAATCGTTCAGTTTTGATTTGGCGCTTTGAATGCTTTTTCATTACTTTTTTGTTATTTCGATTACACGTGGTAACTTTGCTATTTTTTAACATCTGCCCGAAATAAACTGTTAGTTTATAAATGAGATTTTAGCAATTTTTTATATCGTATCCATTTACACGCAAAACCACTGAATATTTATTAAAAAACACCGAAAGATACGCACAGCATGATAACCGTACGCAAACGAATCGCAAAAAGCGGCATGAAAACGATTTGAATGCTCATCAGAAGTTAGTCGCTATTCAGCAAATTGCGAATACATTCACGGTAATAAATCACAATCGAAACATTTTGCTAAAATGTTCATTGACTCATCGTAATGGATTCGTTTATTGCAAATTACACGTTCGTCTATTAATAATAGTACTTTATGCTACGTTGATTGAACGGTTCAACAGCATTAGGATTTTTTACTGCTCTATTATTCTTTATTTCTTTGTTAATATGTACTTTGGTAATGGCAGTAAATGGTCTACTAAACTGTGCGGGCCTTTTATTTATGCGAATCTCTCTCCAAATCTAGCGAATTTAAATTACGTCGTGTCTTTCACGTAGGTAGTGAAGTCGCCCCTGTTTCTAGAGTATGTAATAATAATAATGTATAAATCACATGACAACCACTCACAAAATACCAAATGTTAATTTCATTCGTTACGTAACAACTAATACTGTTTGCTATTACAGTTATTATTATACAGTGTGCAAAATTTAATTTAATTACGATTAAATAATAATCGTTGCGATCACATAGAAAGAAACACTAATTATTGTAGGGTTACTGTATGCTAATGGTAACCATGGTAACAATTGTTTAAAGTGATTTTAGCGTTAGATAATAACACACTAGAAAACAATTTGAATACGGAATAACTGTGTACGCATAATACGTACCAATGCGAATTGTTCAGTTAGAATTCAATTAAAACGGCGCTTGTTGTAAGGACTTTTTGGTTATAACGACGAAGCACATATGTTCGACTTGGAATGTAACTTTCAATATATTTAAATATAGATTTTTATCATATTGACAGGTAGTAACACAAAAAGCATCACTTTTTAAAATAAACAACGTAAAAAAGTGGAGGTAAAAAAAGCAACGATTGGTTATTATCCTCGAGCGGAACATGCGCGCTCACACGGTGCGGTGCATGTGTAAACAGACGACCTTTCAATGTCGGTGGGTCGAGTAACATATTGAATGTGTAACAACAACTCTTGCGTTTCACTGGTGCAAAATTGCAAAAGCAAAAGCTGTTTTGAAAGTGAATAATGCTGGACTCGGAGTGGAGACACACGCGCAATATTTATTACAATTGTTGGTTTAGTCGTTTAGCAGCACATTTCTACTTACTTATTTGTGTTACGTCTCGTGCGTACATTGAAATCCACTTAGGAGGATGCGCGCAGGATAATTAATCATATACATACATTGTTGTTATATCACAATTGTTCATTTCTATATAGTAAGTATTCGTATTATTTATGATGTGTTTGATACACGCACTAACTAACGATGAGCTCGACCGCGGAGAATGATAGAGTTCTATCGGGGAGTATAATAGCTGACAATAAATTGTTATAATTCGCGGCTCAGCGCCGCGTCCGAATGCTATTTGCGAAAATGATTAAACAATCAACTATCAAGCATAGAATTTACATGCGTACAACACACATGTTTTTATTATGTGTGTAAATCGAATGAGTACAAGACGTTTGGATGTGCAAGAATATCATATTATTTCACATTAATGACAATCATAAATTTCAACGTGATGTTTCATGTCATAACAAATTTAATTTGAGCGAAGGAGATTTTTTGGCTTTGGATTATCTTCGTTTAATCGCCAACGATTAATATTTATTACCTTTAACAAGAAACGACAGCAATTAATTATAGATTTCTTGCTCTAGTTATAATTATCTTAATTAATTTTTTGCGGCTGCCAATGCGGAATTGATATTTAAATTTTACTAATCAATTTTTTTGCTTGTTTACATTTTCAAGCCGTTGTTTTTCTGGTAATTCATGAAGAAATTCTCGGTAATAAACTAATAGTCGTCGATGAAGATTTATTGCGTGGATGTTGTAATAAATAATTGCGGAGTCTGACGTTAACATTGAGCAATTTTTATTGTCTTCAAAGTGTGCATTTTCTCTATTTTCCTAATGAATATTTATAAATTCCGTTTTATTATTGCATAAGCGATGTGTGTAATAACTATAAAACGTGATAATTAGTCGTCGTCGTCTTTTGTACTTTAAACTCTCATTGTTGAGTAAACAAACTTTTTCCATTGCTATTTTTTAATTAAATTACATGTTTTCATAGATAATGTATTGAATTTGAATAATCCATGTATTTCAGAAAAGATTTGAGAAGTTTGAACATTTTAGTGTTTAGAATTTACATAATTTAAAGATGAAATAAATTTTCTTCGGAGTGAAAACAAAAGTCAACGAAGCGTGCAACTACAATTATTACTTACAACATTATATTATCCATTGCAATATAATACAATCAGGTTAGATCAGGTTCAAATAGTTTAAAAGACTGCGGCGAGAAATATCTTAGGTCACTTGTCGAACGTAACTGAATTGGATTGATTATAACTTAGCGATGCAGAAAAAAAATAATGCATAAGTGAGCCGAGGAAAACACGTCTCGCGAGCAAGCAAGGTGCGAGATTATACATTTATATACATTGGTTTGAACGACGTGTGTCAATAGCAGTTTGTGGACTGCTCAACGACGACGACAACTCTTTTTTTCCATCATCGTCATCGCGCGCGCAATGATCGCATGTGCCGAATGTCGAATGCCGGAGTCGCGCGTGTCGCGAAATAGTCTTGTCTATACTCTCGGTCCAGTTGGTTGCTTGCTTGCTGGTTTGCTGGCTTACTTAAGTACTTACTTGCTCGATTGTGTTGTGTTGTGCTCTCGGTGTCTGCAAGGTGATTTGCTTTTCAACTGCATTCTCTCCTGCCTGTCGATACAATAAAAAAACGCGTGACTGACTCGGTTTCGTTTGTCTGTGCCATTGGGTCATACGTAAAAGTAATTGTTGCCGCACGCACTTTCGACCAGAAATAAATATTCACCATATACATTCATGTGTGATAGATAGCCATTAATTAAAGTAAGTTTTTCATTATGTACGTATTTTTTCGGTGAGATGTAACACTGTGTGGTGATAGAGCTAAATAGCCATGCAATGCAATGGTTTCAATTACTAGCCGGTGCTTTATTACGCAACATTCGACAACAAGTACTTACAGCAAATACAAACTTCAATTCATTTCAATAGATTTGTTTTGTTTAGGTATTGCGTACTCATTTCGTTATTCATTTGTCTACTTAGCAAATTGCGAAACGCTCTTCTCTCCTTGCGAGGAGATAAGCAAACTAATGGATCTTTTCCTCTTTTCATTCTGCGGCGCGCGAATGTGCGCCAGCAATGAGCATAACAATGGCTCGAATAAAAGTAGAAAGGTGTGTTTTCGCACTTATTTGGCGCATTTGCATATTATGAAATTGCGAATGCCTTTAAGAGAAGACGTATTACGAGTGCGCTGATAACGTTAATTAATCATTATGCGCTTATGACGAACGCGTACATGCATTTCGCATTATGATAGCGTAGATGCGAAATGAACGATGGCGGTCAGCGGCGGTCGAAATATCTCTCTCGACGAACCCGACATATTAGTATTATTTCAAGGCGATTTGCGAGTGCAAACATTTGCACGGCAAGCACAGGCGAACAAGCAGTTGTCCTTTCGACTCTCGAATCAATAAATTACTATGCGAGCGCGCGCGGCGCAAGTAATAAAAATATATGCAAAATAATTTTTACTCGGCGAACAAACGCAATCACACTGAAACGCACACGTTTCTGTGGTATTTAATTGGCCTTCATTTCGGCTCAATTCGAATCGAATTCCTCGACTTCAGGTGCATTATTAATTCGATTCCATTCCATTCCGTTCGTGCCTCGCTCTTCCTGCTTCGACTCAGCTCACTCTTAACGTTTCATTTACGTACTTGCACAAGGCAAACACAGACTTCAAAGAAAATCCTGCGCGCAGGACGAAAAATAAGCATGCGTAGATCACGTATTGACATTACAATTGCGCACTCGCGTACTTGAGATTTGTTTGCGCTCATAATACAGCGACGACAATAAATATGCAAATAAATTGAATGAATTCGTTTCGGTTTATCAAAGTCTGCGCGCGTACGTTTGTTGTTTGCTCGACTCATTAAATACTCTAATGGTTCTCGATCTTTTTGCGTTGCCTCCTCGTGAAAAACGCTTCATGGAAAGTTACTTTTACTTTTTGTTTCTGCATTGTTTCACTTTTCATTTATGCATTTAATGAAGTTTGAAATTAGTTTCTTGGCTCTGCTCACTACTCAATTAAATTCAAATTGCGAAATGTCGTTGTAGTAAAAACGAACAGGAATTTGATAATTTAATTTAATACATTGCACTTTATTGTAAAACATTGTCTCGATGATTGATTTATTAATTATCAAGTACACGGATCTAAATAGAGCACGTGAACACTTTGCAATGCAAATTGTTACTAATTAAGTTAGAATTGTTGATAGCACAAGATAATTTAAAACTATAATTTCGCATTGATAATCGTTATTAATAAATGAGATAAGCCGGCTGCTGGTGCCTTGAAGCAATCATAATAATATCGATGGTATTTGCAGCGGTCGTCCTTTTTGCTCCAGCTGGTGCATGCGTCGGATTTGCATGTTCTCGTTATGCAAATTGTTTCTGCGCGCTTATAACTTATAATAACGTGTCGCTGGACGCGTAGTCATGCTTATGCGCGCAGGAACAAGAGAGATGTGGCAGGGCGCGTTGTTTGTTGGTGTGCTAATGAGGAATGAGGGAATTTCGATTTAATTAAAGCGTGCGCGCGCGCGCGACACACAACATGAAACACTTTTTTAATTACATTACTATGACTGAAGTTGATGCAGTAGTAGGTATGTAGTTTACTGAAGTAGCTGCACAGCCCCATTCGAATAGCGCATGAAATTTATTTACGCTTGATGGTCACACTTGAATTACGTTTATGCGCTCGAAATAATTAGCACCGCGCCGCCGTCGTGCGCCAGATGAATACAACCTGTGTGTGCAACGGTTTTTAATGTTTCCACCATTTATTCATCGCTTTTGTGCCATATGCATGTGCGTGCAATAAATTAATATGTTTTACCTTTTTGCCTTGCTTTTCTTGTTTGTTTACACGTAAAATAGCTTGTTTATTACTCTATTGGCGTATTCTATAATTACACCGCTTTTCTTTCATTACATGCCTAGACTTTTTTCAACGACGACGCAGTTTCTTTTACTTAAAGCGAGTTACACGAAGATACTAAGTTTCTTTCCCTTCTTGGGTTGTTGCAGTGCCCAGAGAAGGATCGCGCAATATTGTCGGTGCAGTAAGCAGCGACGGAGAAGGACATTTAATCAGCTCCCATGTGCGTAAAGCACGACTCCCAAAAGATAAACAGCAGCTGGCCAAAGAAGCAGCCAAAGTCCTAAGTCAAGTGGACCGTGTGGACTGCGTTAGTCGTGAAAACGGTAATCCTTCGAAATTTTTATTACGAATTTGCTCAAAGAGGTTGACAACTTGTTATGTATGCTATTGTCCCTCGATGTCCCTGTGTCAAGTGATTGAGTGAAAGTAAAAGACAGAGTTGCTTGTATTCAATTTCAGACGGCAAAATTAGTTCAAGGTTCATTGCACATTACAGCCCAGAAAGCCTTGTTGATTTAGCACTTTGCGAATTAAAAGGCAGTGCATTATTCATGCAGTTAGCACTTGGTGCGAATATGAATTTTGAGAATACATACATTGAATGAACTTGACACAGTTGCTTGCTTTTGAAGAGTTAATGAACTCCCTAATTGGTCCGCGCGGACCAGCTGGTCGCGACAGGGGTCAACCTTGACGAAATTTGGTCACATTTTGGGATTTTTGCGTCGATTGCGAATCGCTTTTGAATTATGTGTTTACTTTGCGGGACACAGTGGACACCTACGCGCGGAAATTAATTATATTGATGGCATGAATTTACATCGATGACGCACGCTTACGTCATTTGGCGCGATCGGTGATTTTATTGTAGGCGATTAGTTTATGGTGCGCCCCCCGATAATACAAGCAAAACAAACATTCATCTCGCTGGATGTGTGGTTGGTTGGTTCGGCTGGGTAGTAGTTGGTTTGAATTGGAATGGAATGGAATGGCATGGCTTAGAATGGAATGAGTTGTGAAAATTAGTTGCAAAGTTTGCGGTGTCTGTCGCCTCGCTTGCTTCGCCAGCCTAGCTATATATGCAATAGACATTCGCGAAGATTCGCAGAGGCAGTGTCTGTTTACCTGTTGCATGCGTGGGCCGTGGCGTTTCCATTAAGGCGAAACACTAAATATTTCAAGCAATAACAAGTGAGTCTGCGCGCGTTCGGCTCCTTCGTTCGTACCACTCGCAAATATTGCTAATGTCATATATTAATATATCCAATACGTATTATTCTAGATACGTAGTATTTCCTTTTGCTTTGCGCATTGTGCGTTGCGTACACGAAGTTCGTGTGTAGATATCAAAATGACGATCGGATTTTGTCTATCCCACGCGTACGTCTGAATATAATATTTTTGCGATTAGATTGAGATATGCACATTTTTATAGTCCTGTCAGCTCTCGCAGTCGCTCGCTAACTGTGAACTAAACTGTGCGCAGAAAACGGTTCGTTTATTATGCAATGCCAAAAAGCAACAAACGTTTATCTTCGTCTTCTTCTGCTTCTTCTCGTGTTTTATAATATTTGCAAACATTCGCAACGTGCCCATCTGATAAAAAGGTCAATACTTCCTTTAAGAGTTTATTATTCCGACTTGTTCTTCCTCTTCTCGTTTGCAATCTATTAAGTGGTGATTGATTGCCGAAGAACAACATGCTTAACTCGTCTGCAAATTGCAATCTGATAACAATAGTCCAGCGGGCGTAATTGTAATTTAATAAAGACATTTCAATCTGCAAAGGACGATAAAGAAAGAGGAAACAATTTCGCATTGTTAAAGGTGGAATATTAGGGGTTTGTTTGTACGTCATTAGGTGATTACATAATCTAATGATCGCAAATATTTCCAAACCACCTACTTAATAGTCAATAGTTAAGAGGAGCAGCATGCGGAGGGAAGATGAAGAGAGCAGCAAACATGTTCATTGGGTGATCATCTTATCATCATCATCATTCTCTCATCCTTTGGTCTCAACTCATTCGAGACGACGATGCTCTTGTTCCCGACTCCTCGCTCGCACGCTTGCTCGTCGCGAGCAGCATGTAATAGAACTTGTTGTTTGCAATGGTCTGGAGTGCGTCCCGCTAACTAACAAGTCGACAACGTGATGAAACGTACGCAATACGGAATTCGCAATACGGTGTTTATATATATGATCTGTCAGTGGCATTTTTCGCATTAGAAAAATCACGTGCGCAAGAAGGCGCAATGCCAATTGCAAGACGCAATGCGTAAAAATCGGGAACATGGTGAGCCGCATTACTTAAATGATAAATTATCGTCTTTACGCACGGCGCGCCACGATTTTTAACATTGCGCTCATGAACGCATTCATTTAGTTTTGTTTGTGCCGTTTGCTAAGTAGTTTCGTCCAATTGTAACATATGTGCTCATAGAGTTATTCTTTTTTCAGGCGTGAATCCTGCGAAATTCTATACGTTACCAGCGAGGAAACGCAACAAGACTTCGTCACCACTCGAATTTTTCAATTCGTTGGATCGCAAGACACGAAGAAGAAATAGTGCGGATTTAGTTGTGCCGCCGAAAAAACCGCCACGCACTTTTGCAACTACTTTCGACGATCACCACCAAGAGCCAGCCAAGCCAAAAAAATCGAACCTACGCCGATCGGTCAGCGACGCCACGCAATTGAAGAAGAAGCAGTCCGAAGATGCCGTTCGAAATCGACGCGAGCGTACGAGCAGCGAAGGAGATGACTTGTTCACATTGAGCCATCGCCAACAAGAGCAACAGCAGCAGCAGCAACAAGGCAAGAAGCAGTTGTCGCCAATCATTGAAGTTACGCAGAGCGAAGATTACTTTGCGCCCACGTTGCACACGAATCGTAATTATGTCGATGACATTGTAGAGGAAAAGCGAGCTCCTCCAGCGCGAAAGAAACGGCAGCAACATTTGCAAGCGCCAATCAAAAATCAAGTGATTGTAATTGATGTGGACAAAGCGACGAAAATAAACGAAAAAAGCAACTCCAAGTTGTCCACCAGTGCGCTCGGCAAGAAGCTGAAATCGCTGGCGCTGAAAACCACAGGGAAGAAAAAGGATAAGTCGTCGACGAAACCACCTGCCAGCACACGAAATGAGCCTAAAGCGAACGTTGAGCGGGATTTGAGTGGCGAGGAAGCGTCTGCGAATGATAATAAGGAGAACGAAGCGATCAAGTCGAATTCGCTTGTACGAGAGGCGATTGGACACATACAGAATCAAACATTCAGTGCTGATTCCACTGATATGATTCACAGCAGTCAGAAGCCGGTGGAGAAACTACCACTGACACGCGGACGTGCTGTTGACACAATGGTCAAGAAATTGAGTTATGAGAATTCATCACCTCCACCCCCAAAAACCAACATCATGATCACTCCAAATGTTGCTGTCCAACATAACAACAACCAACCCTTTTCGTATACACGACCCACCAGTCCCACAAGTCCAATTATCTATGCGCAAGTTGTTTGTGGTAATAACGGTAATGGAAGCAAACAAACTATTCATACTGCTTATGCGAATGGCAACTCAAACACTAAGAAACACCTTCCTCATTCGGACAGTGATGAGGGTTTGGGATATGAAGAGAATCCGGGTTTCCGGTCTGAGAAAACCATTACACATTTTGGTAACAGAACCAACTATTACAATAATAATAACAATAATAATAATGGGGTAAATGGCAAGTTTGAAGATAAATTTGAAGAAGAATTCCCCATTACGCCCACTTTCCAGACAAATGGTTATAATGGCATGCACTATGATAATAAAATGGCCAATATCAAGAGCATTTATATTGATTCCTCTTCGAGAGGCAGAGGCGATGGCATGGACGCGAAAAGACGTGAAAGTCTGACGGAAACCTTTGAGAAATTCGACGGGAAGTTTGATGCGAGCACGTTGAGTGCACGACGCGACCTGCTCGAATCGCGCATCACGAAGCGTTTTGGCGCCGCGCCAAAGACTTCGTCTTCTTCGAACGTCTACTTGGTGGAGTCCTCAACAACGGCGCGATACTATCGCGGTGGATCCACGAGTCCCGTGAATGGCAACCCGACGAGGGAAAAGTACGTGTCCGAGACGAAAATCGACCGGCGTGGAAGCAACGAGTACACGAAGAAGTTTAACGGTGAGGAGTCGCGCGACTACCGCTACAACGGCTTCGACAACCACGACCCGATAAGCGACTATCGCTCCAGTCCGGAGAACAACGGCAGGCAATACGAAACTAGTCATAATCGAACAACCACTCTTCAGCAACAACGCGCGACCAATTCGAACAGCAACAAGTATACGCCGAAGATCGACCAGCAACAGCAACAACAGTTGAGTAAAGATCGGAACTTTTACAAGTCCAATCCGGAAATACACTTGCGGTCATCGTCGTCCTCGTATAATTACGACAACCATCGACGGTTCCATCAAGACACATACCACGACTCGCTGAAGCGCGACAGTTGCGAGCGCAAGGACAAGTTTGGCGATTCCGGAATTGAAAACGACTTTGAGCGGCGTAAGCAACGAAGCAGTGACAACGATAGCGAAGATGAAGGATTCGCAAGCTCGTTGCTCATTGCGAGCGAGCGTCAACACACCGAGGATAATTTCGCCCGCAAAAACCGCACGCGAGGCTATGATTCGGATCGTGGCTATATGCGAGACGACGATGGGTTTCGAAATCTCGAGAACATGGAGTATCGCACGTATAAGAGCAATAAACATGAATATGCACCAAGGGAGCGCAGCATTGATGATGGCTCACACTTTGATCCCCGAATTGATAAGAATATCATCAACAGCAACAGCAGCACGTTGAAGAAAGTCGATAAGAAGCCTCCAAAGCCGGAGAAGAAGAGTAGTCTCGAAAAGGTATAAATTAAATTTCACTTTCACACCAAGGCGTTTATAAGTACAGGAGTTATCTTGTTGTAGATGAAGCAACTCTTTACGACCAGCAAGAAGAAGAAGGAGAAGCAAGCGGGAATGGTACGCGAGGAGAGTTTACGTGCCCGGTATACGGAGTACAAAGGAAATCAAGGACCACGCACCTTCCGTAAAGAAGTCAACGGCGGCGGCAATCACGTCGTCGGGATGAATACAACGGTGAGTAGTGACTCTTTTACATTTCACATTTGCATTCACTTTTTGGGAGCGTTTACTTGTTGCGCGATTCTTGGAAATGAAGATGTTATCCACGTTTACGATCATCCTCGTGATATGTATTGCTAAAAATAGCGTACCCAAAAATGACAAAAGCGACAATGACAATGACAACTTGGTAGGATGCTTGGGTTAGTCTGCTCACGTTGTTTACACCTTTTCGGGTTTGAGACATTTATGATTTGCGAGCGCTTTATTTGGTAGGACAAGAAACGGATGAGGTACAGATTGAAATCAGTTAATTGTTGCGGCGGAAAGTTAAAAACATAATCGCCTTGCCAACTTGAGTGCGAACAAATGGTTCGAGGACTTTTGTTGAAGTTGTTAAACAAACGGAGACTGCTCGCTGAATCTTATTCGGCCAATTATCTCATTCCTGCGATTGCGGTGCGATGATAGAAAATGGCGAATCATTAGAAGATGCGCACGTATAGGATATTGATTGGATGCTTGAGTCTTCTTGCAACACAAGAAGCAAACGAGCTGAAATGCGTCAAATTCTCTCCCATGCACATGCGACGAGCGCGAAACAATCAAAATGCTTCGGACGAGAGTGAAAGTCGCTCTGCGATTGCTTGCTGCGCGCTTATCGCGCGAAGGAGCGCTTCGCGAACGTGCATCTTCTCGTCGACTTAAGAAACAACAACACTTGCGCATGCAGTCGATGCATTACGTCATTGAGTGGTGGCCTAGGTCTGGAGCGCCTTATATGGCGAGCAGGTCCGCAACTCGGTCATTGCGAGAGTTCAATTCACGAGAGCGCCGCCACGCTTCTCGACAACACCAACGCTGACTCATCGCCTCCTCGATTGCGAGCAAAATGCAAGAAAGTTCCATGTGTATCATAAAGTTTCTAGAATAATTATTTAGTGCACTCCATAGATATTTTTATAGTATTAGCAATTATCCTTAAAGGATTCAGCATACTAAGTAATTTACAAAACTTTGGTTTTCTCATTTGTTTTTTGCATATCTACATTTAAAGAATTACGGCATTATTTTTTCTACAAATTAACGTTCTAGAAAATGATAGTAATGCGGCACTTTTTTTACTTAATATTAAGAGTTAATAATATTTCAATATTTATAGCATAGAAGACATTGGCAAAGAGAATATTGAATTGAATTTTGAATTCTTTAAAGATAACTGCCATTAATATCAAGAAATATGGCAAGTGATTTATTATAAATGCATTTTAATAGCGCATCCATTAAAATCGAATTAAATCAATTTATTTAATGGCATTTGTATCGCTTGCGATAGCGCCGCGAAGTTCAGAACATAACTGAACAACATGTGTTATTTAAATGTGCCATTATTATGCATATTCGCTCGACGCGTTCAGGTTGAAGTGGAAATAAAATATGAATGTGTGTGGCTTGCGATATCTGAGCGCAAAGGGATGCGCACGAATGCAGCTCACAATATTTTGCGCAAATACAAAAAAGAAGGAAACAAAACGAAATGCAGCAATGAGATAAATGACTAATGTTCGCGGTACGTACACGCTCGCTCGTTCGATTTATTTATTCATTATGCTCGCGAATCGACTGGTGCTGCTGCCGCCGCCTGCTAATAATTATACGCAAATGCCAGCGATGCGCAACGCAAAATAGAAGAGATTTTAATCAATTTTATTATTACTTATCATCATTGATTGTTATACGCACGGAACGACGTGTGTGTTTTGTGCCATTTTCCAGCTCGCAATAGCACTGCACATCATTTCGATTCGCATACTGTGCGTAGCAAAAGGCGATTTTTACTTGCCTGCGCCGCCGTTATTTATTTTCATCGTGGTCTTCAGCATTCGGCATTTTGCTGGAATGAAGTAGCGTACGCTGAATAATTATCGCCAGCAGCGACTTGTATAAATTTTACGATTGTGTTAATTCCTCAACCTCATCGTCGTAATAATAATCACAATAATCATGATAATAATAATCACAAAAGCCCATGTCAAGATTTTCTACGTGCGCTGGCGTGCGCGCGCGCGACGTTTATGCAATAAATTCCAGCCGGTGGACTTTAATATTCTATTACATAATTTCGCATAATTTCATTCTCTCTCGCGCGCCGCTTTTCTGGAGTAATAAAAATGACGATTAAGATAATCTCGCGTGCAATTGTAATTCTGTACGTCTCGTAGTAGTGCAGAGGGCAAACGCATTTTAATTAATATCTAAAACAAACGAGCATTTTATGCCAAACCACTTTGGCGGTCCGCGTATTTACTTGTCGTCAAAGCGAATGAGTGGATAAATATTAACAATACTTGAGCGTTTATTGTTGATTGCGTTCCTCGCAACCTTGAACTGCCGTTTAGTTTAGCGCAAAAGACATGAAAATTAGCTGGCCGCAGAGCGGAGAGAGGCGTGATTGAAACTTTATCGTCAATATAACAAATCAGTCTGGAATAATTACGGCCATAACGTGCCCAATTAAAATAACTCGATAGAGGTAATTAGATGGAAAATTAATAGTGGCCGGCTAGAGCTGCGCGCAGTCGTTTTACTATTATGGTTCAGCTCTCTTCGGCGGCGCGCCGCTTCTTTGCGCGTTTGTTCTTGCGCTTCCTTCCAGATGATATGAACGAAAATCAAACGCGCGCACCGCGAAGGAGCTAACGAAGGGTAAATTAAAACACTGCCAACTACTCAATCAACGTTGCCAATAACTAAAAACTGAAATAAGCAATATTCAGCGCTGTGGCTGTTATTAGTTAATTACGCGTTAATCAGCGAGCGAAGAAGTGGAAATCGCAAGGCGAATGTGCGTCCTTAACAATCGCTAATTGTGTTTATGAATCTCGAGATTGAAAGATATTGGATCTTTCTTTGCGTGGACGAAGAGGAACAACACGCTAATGGTAATAACAATAATAATAACGCTGCGCGCTCCGAATGCAAATAAATTTCAAATACCTTCGCTGCTTCATCTTCGTTGTGCTGCTCGGTGCCATTCGCTTGCTCGGCGCGTTCATTAAAAACAATGTGCTATCGTCTTATCATTACACGACATTATATGATGTTATATGAGTATTTAGTGCCTACGCTTTGCGCATAGTTGAATGGTTCGTTGACTGGGTGTCCGAAGTTAATAACATTATTTTTACTTCTCACTACAACTTTGAAACTATGCAGAGTGTAGGTAATAAAGTCGGCTTTACATGGACAGTGTAATCAGCCGCGTAAAGTAATGAGAAACAAATTTGAGCTATTAATGATTCGCTGAATTGCTGTTTAAACTTTGCTTGCATAAAAGTTGTTGTTGAAGTGCGCCATTTAAATCAATGAAAGTCATTACACCAAATAATAATTTACGACGGCGCAACTGATAGAGTAAATTATGCTTTGCGATATTCGCATTTAAATCAATTAGACTTAAAGTACCACAACCACATCGATGAGCGCAGAACAACCCCGAGGCGGAATGAAGCACAGCCGAATGATCATCCAGTTTGCGCGGCTCCGGTGTGCGTCGTCGGAGATTATAATAAATATCTATTCGAAACAGTCATAAATTTCAATCAACAAAAATATGTGTGTACGTTGTGTGTATAAATTGCATGCTAAAGAGATTATACGCGCATTCAGGCATTTATAAATATTGCGCGTATCGGTTTCTTCTAATCGGTTAAATATTTCTCCAAAGTGGAGCGCGCGCACGCAAATAAATCCAATAAATCCGCAAAAGCGCGCCGAGGACGAGGAGGAGATGCGCTCTGCGCGTATGCATGATGCTGGTTTGTGAAAACGTGCGCTCGCGCGCAAAAAGCGAATTGTATCCGCTGCGGATCGCCATAATTATCGCTAATGGCATCGTTAGAGACGAGGAGAGTGGTAAGGAAGGCAGGCGGCCCTTCAAGAAGAAGCGACGCTGGAAAGCGAACACATTTGTTTAAAAATCGTGCACGTAATTTGACATTATATAATTCGCGAAACCCCAAGCAACGAGACCAAGCGTCTCAATGAACACGATACATCTTGTTACATATAACATTTTATGTACATTCAACTTCTCAACTTCTTCTTCATTAAGTGATCGGTTCTTCTTACCAACGTAACATACAAAATTTATGAACTCACATTGAAAATTTATGAACTATGTAAAACTAAGACTTTATTATTTAATAATGAAAATCTTCATAAGAGTTTTTATGACCATTTCAACTAGAGATCAATAAATCTTTTCAACATTGTGCTCTACTCTGCCAGCCTTTCTACTCGAAGAGTTTTATGAGTTACTGTTCGTTTTACTTGAGTTGATGGATTACTCCACCCGTGTAAACGCGGCTTTAGATTAGATTGAAAGAGCCTAATTATATTTGATCAGTTCTTTTACGTTATTTTGTTTGAATCGAGTTGTTAGCAACTTTGTATGCATATTAAGAAGTTAATATGTCGTTCAATATCTAGATTTTCCTCTTGGCATTCGTGGATGTATTTTTGCGATGCGCGGACGAAGACGAAGAAGATTGAAGCGCGCATGGTAATCAGTTTTGCAATGCGGTTGCATGCAAAACAGCAGGGTGGGAATGAGCAATTTCGTCGAATAGCTTAGCGCACACGGTAATAATTACAAACCGATATCAATTAAAGTTGTTTAATTAAAACTAATTATGAACAGTTTGCAACCCTATAAGTCGTTCCGGCGACCGCACACACTGCGCGTTTACATGATTTGCAATAATAAGCGCACCAGCAGCAGTAAGCGCATGTCTTCGATTGCTTTATAACGAATGCGCGCGTATCAATGTATTCATCCGCGGCGCATTCCGCGAAAGAAACCGACTTTAAGTGATCGCATATATATTCATTAAACGCCTTTAATCAATTTATATTATAATTTTAATTGCTTTTCGATTCGATTCGATTCGTTTATTTGCGCAATTGCGCGATAGATTCCTCTTCATTCTTGCGGCGCGTTTCTTCACTCTTCTCTGCTTAGCGGCCGCGGCAGCAGCAGCAGCAGCAGCAAGCCAGGCCGTTTGGTTCGTTCATCTTTTCATTGCTTGAGTTCTTCAGCGGCGGCAGCAATGCGGCCGGAAAGAACGCTGTGTGGCGTACGTTTTATTGCCGTGTCTAATGACGCACAAGCGGAGGCAATTTGCGTGTTTTTTCCTCTTTCGTTCGCTGCGTTTGAATTGTTCTACGGCGACGACGACAAGATAATTAAATTTCTCACGAATCGCGCGGCATTTGTTGTTTGTTAGTTAATCTGCCAGCCGGCTGCGGTCTAACTAAATCAATAAGTCTCAACTGCGACCAGCGATGTCGTCGTGTGTTTGACCAAGCACAACAGTCAACCGCGTGGAAGAGACGAGCATTGCTTGGGAAACGACTTGCGCTGATCTTGTGCGATTATTTTTGCAGTTATATTTTTAAATAAATATGACGCGAAATATTGTCTTTGCACACACGTACGAATGTCACGTTCATAGTGCTCCGAGGGAGACGTGTTCTTCTTTCTTTTCGCTGCGCTTCTTTTTCGTTTTGCTCGTTTGCGATGGTGGTGATGATGGTGTGTTTGTTTGTTCTTGTACGCGCTGCAAATTCTTTCCATTCATTCAAGTACTCGCACATTCATCATGCGAGTAACTGACTGGGTAATTTTTTAGTTTGCTTATCAATATATGCGTATTATTTATTTGCGTGCGCGCGTATTCTTCATCATATTACTCTCGGGCAGGTATTGATGGCTCGCCATCAGTTTCGCTTACACGTCGCGGCGAAACTTTAAAGACTTTATTGTCTTTGGACAAACATAATAATCAATCAACGCGCGTGCGTTTGGCACGAAGACACGATGATGATGATGCTCTGCTTCTGCTTCAGTTCTCTCCCTGCCTGCCTGCTTGCTTACTTACTTTCTCATCTCGAACGTGCAGCGCGAATGCGCAGCAGCGCAAAAAGGAGAATGAAGACGAAACTTTTCATTGATTCATGCATGTAATGTCGGCGAGCATAATGTGATTAGTTTAGCGAACGTGTGTGTAAATATACGCTGTGCGCGGCGTGCAAGTGATGCAAGACCTTCTTACACACGAAGAAGCGCGCGCGCGCTTCGCAGATAAAGCATAGAAGGATTTATAATTCCCAGGTGCTCATCTATTTTGAGGTCCCGCTGCGCACGTCGGTTCTATATTAATCATTAATGAAGAATATCATCTATGTGCAAAGGAACATTGAGCGTTTTTTTCTGCGGCAACAGCAGCAGTTGTGCTTCTTGCCGTCTCCTCCTCGTCTTCGCGCGCGCTATCATTACAAGTATGCAATGCGGCACAATGCTTCGGCGCAGAAGAAGCAGCCGAAGAAGAACAAGACGAAGTCCGACAACAATTGCGGATAAGCATTCGCGAATATATCTATATAAAAAGCTTTTTACAACATTATTAAGCAAGTACAACCGCGCGCGAAGAGGCGCAATTAAGCGCGAATACAATTGAAATTGTTGGCTGTGCGCCGGGCGCGCAACTTGCGCATTAATAAACCATTATGCAATATCGAACACCATTGGACGCTAATTGCATTCATAAATACGCATTCGCATTCGTACTCTTGCATTATTGCTGATTAGTATTTGCATCGCGGCATCGACAACCACGACGTCGACGACGACGATGCGCGCACATAGTACGAGTGATGAGCATGTAATCCACAAACGCACATAACGTATGCATGCGCATGTGGTGTACGCTCGCTCGTCGAAGAGATGCGAAGGAATGAATTCAACAACAACAACAACAGCAGCAGCAGCAACATCAGCAGCGATCGCAAGGCCCTTGAAGGCCGGCCGGTCAGTCGCCGCGCGCGGTCACATCTGATATCGGCGAATGCCGCACATACCCACTTCATAAATATCACCCTGTACGCTCATTATACCACCGCGTTTCATCTACCCGCACTCGGGCAGCGCACAACGCGCATTAGGCTCACGCTGGCTGGACCAGCAACATCAGCAGGAGCAGCAGCAGCAGCAGCAATGTCTTAAGAAACGACACTTTTAGTTAGGAGGAGAGTTGCAGTAGCTTCTTGTGTGCTTCATCTACTCAGCAAACGCTGCGATTCCGCTTTTTTCTTCTTTATGCTCACTGCCTCTTGCGTCGCGCGCTTATTTAAGCCGCTTTGTTGAATAGGCAATTCTACAATGGTTTATTAACAAATCGATAAGGATAAGGGAGAGTTATTGCTCCCCGCTAATCGCATTTCAATCAGATGCTAGAAATTTTTGCGTACCCGCTGGCAACGCTAACGCGACTAAATAAGATAACGCGACTAAATAAGCATGGGAACGTATTAGCTGATTGAGAAATTTAATTAAGCGCAAGTTTTTGCCGGCGACGAGGAGAAAAAAGGACGTAATAGAATTTTTCGACGGTCCACGGTGTGTTATTATGCATTAACTGATATGACTGTTGCTTTTCATACTTTAAAGAAGAGTAAGAGTATGAATAACCTTATAATTATAGTGACTTCTTCTAGTTTCATGGTCAGATTAAAGCGGCAATCGGTAATGGCCTTCTTCATATAGCACGTCCACAGGTTGCTTGCTTACTTGCGTATAAGAATGTGCCATATTACAGCCATTCATTTCTCTTTTATCTTTATTTTATTGGCGCCTCTTTACCGTCTTCTTCTTCATCATCTTCATCATTATCATCATCTCCTTTGCGAAGCGGCGGTTCATTCACAACTTATCGCAAAACCTCATACATTGCGGCATTGTTCTTCTTTTTTTAGATGTTAATAGACTTTCATATTATATTTTTGTAACACTATTCTTCTTTTTCGTGCGCAGCCCTATGACTATAGAAGGCGTCTCTCCTCTCCGAGCCCGTCACCGACCAGGGATACGGAGCGAAAGAACGAACCACTACGAGGTAGTTGGTTTAAATCTTTAGATAGACTATCAAGAAAGAAAACCAAAAAAGTAAGTGACTTTTAAAAGTTTAGATTTTCTAGAGTTCGGTATTGATTGAAAATTTTCAGATTGAAAAAGATGGTGTAAGTACCGAAGACGAAACAAGCAAACCACTGAAGAGCCTAAGATTTTTCGGCGATACCGACCAAGAATCGAACGACAGCGCTGGATTGCACAAGCCCGCGCTGAAAAATACGCACCATTTAACAAACCGTCATCGCAGCCAATCGAGCCGCGACTTGCACAACATCTCTGAAGAATCGCACAAGCCGCATAAATCGATGTTGAACATCAACGTGGCTGATAATTCGGACAGGGAGACAAGAGACAAGAGCTACCACCGCTCAAATCTTAAACCACCCGTATCCCCATCGCACCGGATGCGGGAACCAATGAACACGAAACAGCATCGCGATGAAAGGAGTCGTCGGAGGAAAAACGAAGTCAGCTCAGTCGAGAGTTCTACTGAAGGTGATAGCAGTCAACAATCGCAACGCAGTGTAGTCTACCTCCATGCAGCTACTGGTAAAGTTTATTTTTATAGTTGTTATGCAAGCGTTTAATTAATCTCTTCTTTATTAGTTGGCGATATCCCCGGACCAGGATATTTACGAAATGGACGCCGAGCAGCATCACGCGAAGAATTGGCCTCAAATAGTTCAAGTCGAATTCAACCGCATACAAAAACATTAAGCCGCTCCTTTTCCGTGCTCGCACCATGGCGACCCAAACATTATAAAGAGGGTATGGACATTGACTACACCCAGTACCCAAAGCCGACAAAGAACGGCAAATACGAACAATACCGCAATGGCGGTGGATCTAGTCGCAGGGAATCCTCATCAACGCTTAAGAAAAAAGCAGCAGAAACACGCCGATCTAATCAGAGTATATCAACACTCAATCACAAAAAGTCGAGAAGTAAAGAAAATATCGCAACGACAACGCTAAAGCGCGGCGACGTAAAGGGTTCCAGCTCGAGTTTATACAAGAAAAAGGAGCGGCAACCGAAAGAGAACAATCGGTATCATCGCGATGATAAGCGTACTATGATGGCGAAGAGCATGTCAGTTGAATCCTTGGGCAGCAATCGTAGCAGTGGAGGTGGCCATCGACGAAACGACCACGTTTCCCGGTCCATTTCTATGCCACGCGATCCTGAAAAGAGCGCCGGCTGGTTTAACATAAAGAAAAATAAAAAGTCGTTGAGTACGCACCGATTGTGACGCACGACTCATGATCAGTAAGAGAATTATTGGAGACTGTAGCTGAATGTGCCATTCAATTTCCTTCGTAAACGACGACCATAACGGCCACAGGTCGTGTACGTTCTCTCAATAATTTGAATACGTAAATTTTCAGAGATGAACTAATCTTAATAATTATTGCAAGTGCCTTATAGCTTTAGGGACATGCACACTGAATCTTCATTTCTTTTTCACTACGCAGCCACTGCGTGAGATTCCGTGAAAGAGAACTGAATTGTTTGTATGTTTGTATGTAATATGCGCTAAGTGGCCAGCATTAACCACTTAAACCATTCCGTAATTAATATTGTTTAACGTAATGATAAGGACGACTAGAGTTAACGTAATTCCGCATTATGGGTGCTAAATATTTTAAGGCTTCAGTCAATTGTCATATACTGTTGTTATAATATGTAAATATTTTGTTTGGGAACTGGTATTTCAAGGATAAGAGCAAAAAGATTCAGCGCTCATCATTTTTGAACAAATTCGAATATGAATCATGTTACCAAATAGCTTTCATTAAGTGATTATATCGCTTAAACATAATAGCGTCCAATAATTAAACATTAAATAAGTTTGAACTCATGCCTAGTGAGCATCACCTGTGCCAACTGCTAAAAAAGTAACGATTGCAACAGTGTTATTGCAACTGCAATGTTCACTGGGTTATCAGTTTTTGCAACATGTCTCCTAAAGGTAGTGTGTACAAATAGAACATGTTAACTTATTCTTTGAAGAGCACCAGATAAATTCAACTCATAATTATTATAATTCGTATGTATAATGTGCAATAAGTGATATTATTTCAAAAACTACAACTACGAGAAGATATCTGCAAGACCCTGAGACATTTCCGACTTGGGTAATAGGTGAGAATTTCGGATACAAGTCTTGCTTACATGGAAACGGACAGGAATCTATGGACATCAAGGTAATTCCTTAGTCATCTATGTTAGTGATTTCTTATTAATTACCTCTGCTAGTTTATGATAACTGACTACACGATTCCCACAAAACAATACCCGGTGAAATCGTTTGGTTTTGAGTTGATTGTACGTTCTTTCCAGTTGTAACGAGAGCGGTGCGCCTTCGAAATTAAATTCGACCATATTCTTTATCAAGTATTCCTCTATTTTCAATTTGGTACTTCTCGTCCACAATAAGTAGCACATATCTTCAACAGTGGGACTTCCGGAGTAAATCTCACATCGGTTAATGCATTTGTTGATTGACGATTTTCTTGTAAATAATTTTTGACGAATAACTAAAATCATGTAGTTTAGTCGCATTGGGTGGTAAAGTAATGATTATTTACATCGTTGAATCACTTGAGCAGCATGATTACGATGTTCCACGAGTCGCATCCAATACTTTTGTAATATTCGGGCTGCACGTTCAAAGCGTAGTTTATTGAAACGTTCAAAAGTAGTAAAACAATAATCAGTCATATAGATCTTTTGCAAACCAATATGCATATCTGTTGCAAGGGGCTGAAAAACATGTTCATATTTATTTCATGATGAACTATTGAGTAATGGGCATATTTTACTTTACGTAATGCATTAAATAATGGACGTCCAACACGCTTGACGAATTGATCCAACGGCACTCTGCAAATGGCATAAATGAAAGTAATAAGTATATCAAAAGTACTCAGATATTACTTAATCGAATAGTGTTGAAATGACAATTTCAAAATATCCATTACTCCGTTAGACAATAATTGATGAGCAAAATAACCATCGTCAAAGAAATCGGGGATTTTGTAATTGTTTACTTTTAAACATTTGATGTAATGCACATCACAGCTGTCCAGTATTGTAACTAGTTCGTCCACGGATTTCTAAAAGGCAAACAACTATGACAATATTTACAACAAAAGTAATAATTACCTTAAAGTAGGATAAGACCGTGCGCTTCATTGAGTCAATTTTATCGTCATTCTCCAAGAGTATACGTAAAAAATTAAAATCGCTTTGTCGTAACGCGTCGACAATATCTTTGGGAACCTTATCGCGATTTTTCGTAATCATTGTGGCCGAATGGTATTTAACAACACCCGCATAATGACGAATACAAAAATTAGCGGCGAATTCATCAGTAACCAAGAAGTATTTATTATCTTTAATCGTTTGCCGGAATCGCGAAGTTAAATACATATCATTCTTGAATCGTTTCATCGCGCATTCCTGAAATCATTTCAAAGTATGAGATTGCATTAAATTGATACATAGGTAAGAAATACTTCGTTTAATATGGAGAAAATCGAAATTGGCCCATCAAGCAGACTAATTCTTTCTATATATTCGTCACCACTCATATCGTCGATTTCAAAACCGTCATTGAGTAAATCGTTGCGTTCAGCGGCCAGATAACTTTTATGGAAGTATTGTTGTAGGCGCTCATTAGCGTAATTAATGCATAGCTGTTCAAATGAGTTATATTCAAAAACCTCAAAGCCATATAGATCGATAAGATCTACAAGCGCAAAATTATTGCTCATTTTTAAATACTAATTTTGTTATACCTACTTATGTATTTATCAACGTGTCCGCGAAATATTCGAAAATTGATTGAGTCTACCAACCAACAAAAGAGACGTTCATATAAATGTTTCATTATGCTATCTCGTCTTGCTTCACATTCTTGAATATTATTGCACGGCGATTTATTAACTGTTTCACGCCGCGCAACACTTGCAGAAAATTGATTCATGCATAGAAGTTCAATTAATACTTGCGAGGACATATGAAAAAGTTCACAAACATTTTCTAAAAATTGTCTGCAATCTACGAAAGCACATGATAATTAAAGAGGTATGTACTTTAAAGTACTGAAACAGAAAATTACTACCAGAGTGAACCGTGAAACTGCCATCACTTCCATCACCATGGCACGCATTACTATTTTCAATAAATGTAATATTTCCTAAATTCAATATAGCCGACAATATAATAAGTACATATTCCATATCAAAAATTTTCAAGATCTCCATGGAATTAACGGTTTCTGTATAAGTGGATTTTAAACCAATTTTTGGGGCTATACGATAGTTGATCGTTTTAGATAATCGCATAGCTTTTAATGTATCATCATCCAAACTATCAATTACTTGACGAAAGATATGAAAGTTACCCTCGCCTGGGTTCACATTAGCCACGCGTGATTTCTCAATTAAATATGTATCAACCATTGCTCCTCGAAGCCTATCATTAACGTATTGTAACCGTAGTAATTTCCCAAAGCGACTGCTATTTCTATTCAGCGCGGTCGGCGCATTTCCGAAAGCGCTTAATAATGGCACTGATGCCCAAACTTGCCATAAGACTTTCTGCCCTTCGCGGTCAATGTCCGCCTTGTTAGCAATTCCTTTAATTGCTAGGCAGATTGAATACGTTTTTCCCGACCCACTTTCCCCAGACACCACAATCGCTTGATCCGATTTTCCAATATTGTGATGCAGTCGGAACCATAATCGATCAACAACTGCTTGTACTGAAGGCGCCGTATAGTTTTCATAACTCGATGGGGTATAATCACTACTATCTTCATGCGTTGAAGAATTCAAATCTTTGCATGTTTGAATCGAGAGTAATACGTTACCAGCCCATGTATAATAACGGCTGTTGAGAAACCGCGTCCGCATAAAACCCACAATTCGCTCACGATCATTATAGGGTAATTCAGTAATATTATCGATTTCCGTATAGTATTTTGCACTTGCCAATAGCGAAGTGGATGTAGACACTTCAGACATCCTAGACAGATGCATAACAACTTTAATTGTTCGTAATCAACAAACGATAAAACAATTTTAATAGAGCAATGAAATATAAGCTTTCTTGTTTCAAACAGATTTAATAACGTATCAAAATTTATAAAAGTAGGTACACAACAAGGTTTATAAAATAAATCGATCAAGTAGTTTGATTGTCCCCACAAGCCTGAAGATCGGAAGTATACTCATCCAAAATTAGTTCCATCTGTGCACGACGTGAACCTACAACTCTATCGTTAGTATCAATCAATTCCAGATTAACAATTTACCAGAAGTATGTTACTTACGCGGATAAGAACAAAGCATTGTAAATTCTCGGTTTGACATATTATTTGTGACCTTTTTAAATACTTCATTCTTTTTAACAACATAATCCAATAGTTCATGGCCATGATTAAAGCTTAATACTTCTTCAAATTTTTCGCAATTCTTGCGCGCTAAATGACGAATTTTTGCCGCATCTTTAGTAAATTCTTTTACTTGTTTAGCATCATAATTCCACTCGTCTACGTTCCCTATGTATCGAGACGCTTTCAACATGATCTCACATATTATAGGCCTTTTCAATAACGTCACTGCCGTTACTGGCAACTCATGTAATCGTTGCAAATTACTCATAGCTTCTTGCGTTTTAGGATTGTCACGTCCTAAACACTTTGGAACATTGCAGATAACTTGAAGGAAGTCTCGTTCAAGTTGCAATCGTTCCGATTTTCTTTTCTTGTATTCAATGATTGGAAGATCGATTGTTTTATTTATGAACGCATCATTGCAATTTAATATTTTAATGAAGAGACTGTGTTCTCTAACAACTTCTTTACCATCCAACAATTCTTGCTTCAGATGTAATAGTTCTTGGGCATGTTTAGCATCCTCAATAGCACGCACATATTCATTTTGAAATTCATTGTTCCTTTCCGTGTACACCAACCCCAGATACGTATTTGGGTTCACTCTGACTGGAAGCACCTTCATCCTTGGATCTTTGCAAAAATCAAATAACTCAACATCTGGTGGGATACTCTTGTAAAAATATTGATCTTGTTTCACATATTCCCCCTACAAGTAACAATAGTCAATTAATTTAGAGTCATCATAGATCATAAGTCTTACATATTCAACTACAGCATAGATATAAACATCAGGTAAAATGAATATATCTTTCACATCAACATGTTTAAGGTAATCTTCTGCAACTTGCAATAACATCAGACCTTTTGCTATATCCTCAGGCTCAGTATCATTTATTTCAGAGCTTTCAGTTTGTGATTCAAACATTGCTGTACCTGAAGTATTAAAAGCTTCAACCAAAGTTGGGGATATAATCTGCTCAGGACTATCAATATCATCTACAGATTCATTATGATTTTGATCTTCAGTCTTCTTTCTCTTTATGTTCTCATTTACACATAGCATTTCACTTTTACGTTTATTTTCTGCCTTAAGTGAATCATATAATTTTGATTGATTTTGATCATCATAATCTGCCTGATCATCATTGCCATCTGTACCACCAGACTTTGTAATATCAGCCTCAATATCCTTTAGGGCTTCTGGGAAAAAACGTCGCCTTGATATTTTCCCCAGTTTGGCTTTGTTGCTGAGGTAATAAACAATGCTGTCCTCTTTGAGAATGGCACTAAGGAAACAGTGATTGAAATAGTAATTGTATTTCTAAGATTTTAGAATCAAATGTTTGGTAAACTCGCACTTTTGCAGTAAGCTTTAATTGCAACAGCCGGCTTTAACAATATGTTTAATATAGGACCACAAATGGCAGTAGTGTCTGTTTCTTTGACACACTATTCATTACAAGTCCAAGATAGTTAAATAAATTAGTTCTTACGTTTCATTTGTCCCGTAGAATACCACATGGTATTTCTTGCCAATTACCTGCGTTATCTATAACAATGTACTTGGTTTGAAACCATGGGGAGAAATAACGCTGGAATAATGCTTACTCGTGCTGGCCATGCTGGATAACCTTTCACTTTACCAAACACTTTGTCGTCTACTTTAAACATGTTTCTAGTAATCATTATTCTAATATTATCACAATATCATCAATCCACCGCTTCTGCAAATGATTATTTACGTACACGTTCGCTACAATTCTAAGCGTTTCCAAGCTACACCAACCAAAGGCAAGGAAAACTTGATACTAAAATCATAGACCTATAGTAAATATAGACGGAGCATCGTTGCTCGTTGTTTGATGGCAAGC
>JARJDV010004113.1:0-39651 GCA_030264675.1 Anaulacaspis nigra
GACTTTGTTTTATACTATGACGTGATATACGATTCAATTATTGATTTAAGTTATTTATTATTGTTTGCATTATTGCATTATTCTCGCGTTCTTAAGCCCCTCATACTAGGAAACTGTCTCTTATTTCGTTATCATTTCTTATCATACGTCCAGTAGCCTATAATGGATTTTAGGGGTGAAACTTCTATAAGGCTTATTCAATCAACTATTTAATTATAGTTGATTGAAGTCCTAGTCCTTTTTCTATGCTGTTCTGCATTAACCTCTCAAATATAAACATTTTATGCCAGCACGATAAAACTATATCTATGTTTATCCTGAAACTATATTTTTTTAATGTGTAATATCCTAGAGCTAGACCTTGAAGCGCAAAAGTCTGCATAATTCAACAAAGTTAATGCCACTCTAATGTCACTTGAAAAGTAGTTCGTGGTAAGTAAAATCTGCATGAATTAAAAGTTGCGTTGAAGAAATGGCCTCATTGTTGTCTAAACGGCGCCAGGCACGTTAAATTATTTTATGCAAACTTGCTTTTCTTTCAAGCTGCGGTAGCACGCGATGAACAAATGTAATTATGTCGCAAGACAACATAAAGGAAGTATCGTAAAATGCAATTTAATGATTTCGAATTAAATCGCAAAATATCTCAAGAAAGCTTGGGAATTTAATAAGTTTTGTTCCATGCATTTCTCCCAAACTGTAGGCAATTCAAAGTATTTTCGACGAACTATCCGGAAATACTTACCTTTCAATTCGTAATATGTCAGTGTAACAATTTCTCTTCTTTTTTGTTAGATTTGTCCTCATCACGAAAATAATAATATGAGGTGAAATTTTTAAAATCAATTAATCTGTAACGATCAAATGAAGAAAACCACAAATAAAAAAAGCAGATGATATGCAACCTAATTTGCACAATGAATGAATTATCCAAAGATTTAAAAAAGGAAAAGTAGGTGGCAGGTACTGTATTTCGCGGAATACAAGACGCATCTATCGTATATTTCAAAGAAAACATGAAAGGAAAAAAGTTACGCAATATTGTAAATCGTGCATCTCAAAGCGATACAAGCCGAGAACTGGAAAGTAATTTGTGACATATTAGATTGAATTAAGTAGCATTTCAATCGCATGATATGAACTTCACTGAATACCTATATTAGTTGGAAAACAAGCACTAATAGACTATAAAGTTAAAACCAAAGGAAAACTATAGAAGTGACTAAAATTGTACAAGAAGTAATTGCTTGTAATGAACAACAGAGCACGTATTTAATAAAGATTCCATTACATAATGAAATGAGAGTTGAGCATACAGCATAGCCACATAGTTGTCATTAAGTTATGAGGTGCAACTTATACGAATGATAGGCAATTCCGCGAAGCCTGCACGTATCATATAAGAACGTTGCATCGAAGCGTAAACAATTTTGCAGGTGCATAAAGTTCCCTGAATTCATTGAGCTTATTCAACAAACTTCCCAACTCAATACGAAATATTCTTCCGCGCAAAATTCGCAGAATGGGTTGTTCTGCCAGTAATTTTACAGCAAAATTTCCAGAATTGGAATGCTCTCAATTATATTCATAGAAATAAATAAAGTCGATTGAAAGTACGCTGCTTAGTGAATGCACGCAGTTTCTTTTCAAAGCGCTCAGAGAAATCTTAGAAAATAATGAACCTATTGCCTGGTGATTTTGCAGAAAAAATAAATATATTATTATTATTATTATTAATTACGATAGTTTCACAATTCAAAATATATGAATGAATGAAATTTATTATTTTAATTAGATTTAATAAATTAAATAAATTTATAAACTTTTGCCAAAAAATTTCATATGAATTCCATCCGAGAATCATTCAACATTGATCTAATTTTCATCTTCAAACTGAAATTACACGGTTTGAAGAAGCGATTGGATCAAGATGGTTCGACGCGTAATTAATTTATTTTTCGTATGGTATATGTCTCATGTTGCCATAAGGTAGCATACATAAACCAAAAATTAACTTTTAGAAACACAGAAGAAAACAAAATATTTTGAATTGAAAATATCTCATCAAAATATTAATAATTTTATCAAGTTGTTTTTCCATCCTATTCTATATTAATTAGACTTTCGATACATTTTCTTATGAGATAATCTAAGATCATTAAGGAATATAAAAATATAATAAAATAGCTCATAAAATTCAACAATATTTTGATTTATAACACAATAATTTTTCAACGTTGACATTACATTCTGACCAAATTAATAAGCATATCGTAATAATTCTTTTTGATTTAGGTATACACTAACACTAATACTCTATCAAAAAGAAAAATATCAAAAATTAATTCGCAAAATTAAATTTTATCCAACCCAACCTTGATTCACAACGTGTTTTGTCTGTGCATGTGACATTTGAAATTAATGTGATTAAAATGCAAAAGATCCTCGAATAATGCAACCCTTTTCTGCCTCTCTCTTTTTGTTGTCCTGACAACAACCATGACCTAAGACACGTTTTAAATTCGCGTATGTGCCTCGTTGAGAGCATCATTCATCATCCTGTATGAAGTACTTGAAATATTAAAAGGAATGACATTTTTATTACACCCTACATGTTCGGCTATGCTGCCGAAATGCGTCCTGCTTTGTACTCAAACTACGCCATCTTGCGCGTTGCTCGTGGCAACCAGACACCATTTGTTTGAACATAAATGAAAACAAACGAGGTTTTAGATTAAAAGACATTTTATTGCTTTCTTCGTCGTCTTTTTACGCCGATCTATAAATAGCGTTCGCGCCGAATAAATCAATGTAATACGTCTTCATTTGCGCATCGGAATGGCTGAAATGTTATGATAGTTCACTTTTGACACAATGCCAAGAAGAGTTTAAATCTTAGACAGTCCTTTATTCAATTTATATGCATTATGCAAGTTGTTTCTTGCACCGACATTCCAGTTTGCATTGCACGAATTGTTAAAGCCCCTTGGTGGCCAGCTTGTCTCGTTCGGCGCGCATTCGTAATCCTTCTAACAGTCACAACATGAACCTGATTGGAACTGCCTCCGTTTGAAGTATCTTAATGTTAAAGCTTGCATGGAATGTTCCATTTTGCGTAGAACGAATAAAAACTTAAAGAAAGAATTTGCATTATTGCGATTTCCCGTTTGTTGCAGAACAACAGGGAAAATTTTTACTTTAAACGCAACAGTTCTATTATTATACATTGGAAGGGTTTATGTCGTTTTAAATTGCACAATGCAATGCATACTGAGAATCAATTTATTGAATTAACGTGAAATCCATTATTCTATACGGCTTCGAATCCTGGAAATTAACACGAGCCCTTGAAAACCAACTTTAAACAGCAGTGAATAACGACACACTTCATTACATGCATTTTCTGGCCGAACATAATAATCCTCAATCGGGCTCTGTGGAAACAAAGACACTAATTTCCCATCATTCACAGCATCACGAAAAGGAAATGGGGCTGACTTGGGCACACATTTCGTAGTGTATCCAATAATCTTATCAGAAGAGCAGATTGGAACCCATCAGGTAATGGAAGCTGAGGACGTCCAAAGATGATATGAAGGAGGACCAACAAGAATGTGAGGGTAGAAAGTAAGATTAAAATCTACTAGCCATGCATAAGACCAATTGCATACATACAGGACACATACGAGGTAGAGAGAAGACCGGAATCAAAGCGAACCAGACAAATACTGAGAATCGAAGAAATGAAATTTCTACGAACGATCGTTTGAAAAACACTACAAGATTGTATATACGGTAATAAGAAAAGAACTGCATGCTTCGTCCAGGACATCGGAAAATGGGCTGGGAAAGACGAAGAAAGTGATGTGAACATGTTCAGAGGGGGAATGAGCTTAGGTTTCCCAGAATCGCGATCGGGAACCTGCCCACAGGAAAAAGACCACAAGGACGGCCACCGAAAATTAGGAAATCTAACTGGATATTAAGTTCTACACGGGTGTAATTGAAGATAAACAGGACCTAATAAGAAAAAGGAATTATATACAGTCCAAATATACGTTTTCATTTAATAAATTAAAATATTGTATTATATATTATTATGATATAATACAATAATCCGGAGGTTTATATTTAATCATTTGATTAATAGTATTTTACTATTAATAGTATTTTATCTAAAATTCTGCTGATTATTAATTAACGATTGAGTATTGGTCAGATTTGTGGAAAACCAGATTTAGTGGAAATATAATTAATTCCTGGAATTTCAGATTTCTGTAACCGCTAATAAACTGCATTCCGACGCAATGATCAGATAGGGAACAAGCACAACGCGATTGTCTAGTGCACGCGCAAATAATCACTCTAATTTCTATTTGGAGCTCATATAGATATTATATCACAAATTCCATATGTTTGTATCGGGGGCAAAAACAACCTCACACCAAAGTTCGTACAGAGGGAGAAATTAATTGAATTGCAAAGAGAAAAGAAGCCATTAGAAGGCTGAACCCAATATTTTGGTTGAAAAGCGTCTCAAGGAAGAGAAAGGTACATTAAAGGGTGTGGTACATACGGCTGTGAATGATGAGTTAGTAAGGCAGAAAACAGAACACTTCTCGGTACAACAGATGGACTGCTGGAGACGTTGCATAGGCACTAGCCGATTGGAATGTGTTTGTAACACTAGAATAAAATAAATAATGAAGGTAGGGGGTACCTTCCGGTTGAAGATTGAAGGTATCCAAGAACTACAACTCTAATGGTGCGGAGACCTCCAACGACTGGAAGAGCAAAGCAACCCAACAATGACTACAGAGTGGAAACCTGCAGAAAGAGGAACGACAGGGCGCCTGAGAACATCAAGGACCTCTGGAATAGAACGAACGGAATAGAGAATCGGCATCGGAACACGACAAATGCTATAACCAGCGATAATTATATATAAGCCTCGTTTCTGCCGTTTCCGCCTCGTCGTTCTCATTTCCACTGGATTGCTATACTAATTCGATCAGATAAGCCAGTAAACAAGAGTATTTCCGATTAAATGACGCCTTATATCGGAGCATAAATATTATTCGATTCGATTTGTTATTCAGTCCTAGAAGTAGTAACAGCTGCGGTTGGATTTAATTTAATGGATCCTAATAAGTTCTGTGGAATTCCTGAAAATATTTGCATTTGCAGCGATGCACGGTTATTGTCAAACTCATTATGTTATTTTCTAAGTAACAACTAACTGTGATTGATTTTAAATCAAAGTGTTTTATAAAAGTCTAGAAAACATTTGCATTTGTATAAATGTACGATGATTATTCAACTCGGCATTTTATTCTGTATTTTATAAGTAGTTGCAATTCATTTTAATTCAAGAGGATTCTAGGAAATGCTGGAAAAATATTTGCATTTACAATTATTATCCACATTTTATCCTAAATTTTATAACTCGCAACGATTCATTTTAATTCAACAGTATTCTAGAAAATTCCCCAAAAACATTTTCATTTGTATCAAAACTCGATTATGATACAACTCGACATTTTATCATTAATTATACAAGTAGCTGCATTGGATTTTATTTCACCAGGATTCTAGAAAAATTCAGATATTTGCATTTGTATCAAAATACGATAATTATGTAACTGGACGTTTCATCCTGAATTTTTTAAGTAGCTGCATTTAATTTAATTCACACAAAATTCTACGAAAATCCCTATGTTTGCATTTACATCAAAATGCGATAATTATCCAACTCCACGTTTTATCTTTAATTTTATAGATAGTTGCATTGGATTTTATTGCAACAGAATTCTAGGAAAATCCATATGTTTGCATTTGCATTAAAATGTGATAATTATCCAACTCGACGTTTTATCCTTAATTTTATAGGTAGTTGCATTGGATTTTATTTCAGCAGGATTCTAGAAAAATTCAGACATTTGCGCTTGCATCAAAACGCGATAATTATCCAACTTTGACGTTTTATCCTTCATTTTATAAGTAGATAACTGCTTTTGATTTTATTTAAACAGGATTCTAGAAAAATTCAGACATTTGTGCTTGCATCAAACCACGATAATTATCCAACTCGACGTTTTATCCATAATTTTATAAGTAGGTCCATTTAATTCAATATTAGCCGGATTCTAGGAAACTCCAGTTACATATTTATATTTGTGCTGATGCAAATATAACTGCTTTTGATATTTTTAAACGTGATTCTAGAAAAAAAACTCATTTTACTTTGCATCAAAACAAAATAATTTTCCAATTTTATCTTTTATCCTTATTTTAGCTCCACTTGACTCTATTTGAACAGAATTCTTGGAAATTCCAGATATCTACCTTTGCATCGCAACATGATAATTATCCAATTCGATGTTTTATCCCTAATTTTATAAGAAAATGCATTTGATTTGATTTATATAGGTTTCTTGGAAAGTCCATATATTTGCCTTTACGTCGAAACACAAAAATTATCCCACTTGATGTTATATCCTTAATTTTATAAATAACTGCATTCAATATTGTTTTGACAGGATTATAGGAAAATCTAGGTATTTTGATTTGCATCAACTCGTGATAATTATCCAACTCGACGTTATATTCTTAAGTTAATAAATAACGGCATTTGAATTTATTTTAATAGGATTCTAGGAAAATCCAAATATTTGCCTTTGCATTGAAACACGATAATTATCCAACTTGATGTTTATCCTTATTTTTTTAAGTAGCTGCATTTAATTTTATTTAAATAGCATTCTAAACAAATCCAGTCATCTGCACTTGCATTAAAACATGATACATATACAACTCGAGATTACATCCTTAATTTTATAAGTAGCTTCATTTGATTTTATCTAAACAGGATTCTAAAAAATCCAGATATTTGTATTTATTTCAAAAGATCATATTTATCCAACTTGACGTTTTGTACTATATTTTATAAGTAGTTGCATTTAATTTTATTTTCCTCAAGATTGTAAGAAAATTCAAATAATTAACGAAAAATATTTTCATTTGATTCAAAGAACGATAATTACTCAAATGGACGTTTTATAATTTATAAACGGCTTTGTTTGATTTTTGTTCAACAGAAATTTAAAAACATATTCACATCGAAAAAATTAAATGAATTTAATGTAAATATACCTAATATCAGTTCAAATAATAAATAGAATGTTTACGTGCTCCATGCACTCCTTATTCGACATGGAATTATGAACATATTTGTTTGCGGAATGGCATGCAATGAATACGGAGAAGTAACATAATTTACGATTTGCACGTGTAATCGTATGCATAATACATGTGTTTCGGGGTTGCTTTAATGCGCTCGTTCCAATATTAACCAAACATTATCAGCCTGAAATATATGCATAAATGAATGCTAACGATGTGTTCGCAGCCAATGCTGAAATCGGGCGAACTGCGTGTGACCGACGAGAGCGTCTTTTCATCAAGGACAATGTGAACCTTTTGCTTATACCAGAGATGTTATGCTTTCGATATAATGACGTCACGTGTAATTTGCACGTGGCGCAAGTTGACCCCCATTCAAATTTAATTTCGCGTGCGATTTCCACAATCGCATTTGCATCCATTATTCTAAATTTTCAATTATTCAAAGCGAGCATTTAAATATGACGTAAACAAGCAAATATAGTTTTCAGAAAAATAATGTTCAAGTCTGAAACATATCTGAAACATGAAAGATTAGATTTTGCACTAAGGAAATTGAATTGGAAACGTTCGTAAGTCTTTTGTAGTTGATGTGCTTTTCCGGATTCTTTGTTGTTCATCCATAAATTAAATAAAGTTCGGAGCAAGTACAATAATGCACACGTAATTAATTGGTGTCTATAATATGTACAAGGATTTGCACATTTAATTAACATATTCTTCGCTTCATGGCAATCACTACGAAAGCGACAGAAATCGCAAGAATATCGAGTAGTGCTTTAGTTTTAATTTCTAAGGAAATTTTAGGTTTTGTGTTAATTTTTTTCAAAGGATCGTTAAATATTAATTACCGTATTTTACGCACTGTAAGATGAGACTATTTGCTTAGAAAATTGGGTGTGATGATGCGTCCTATCCAAAAATTAAACTTTAATACGTCTTTTACTCAATGAATTGTCTCTTTTACTCTTTTATTCAATGAAAATGAAATACATTTTACAAATAGTGGAATAGGCTGGGAATCACTAATTTTGCTATATTCCTTGCATGGAAATCAAAATTGTGTAAGAATTATGTAAACAATAAACGAAAATTATAATCTGAAAATTACTTTTAAGTATAGTTTTGTATAAATCATCTTAAAAATTGAGATGCGTCTCATCTTTTTTTGATCCGGAAAATACACTACATTTCACGGCAAATAAAGCTCCGTTGAATTATGAAAATGTATGGAGAAAAACATTATGAAAATATGAAAATCTGTCAATGACGTATTTTATTACCTATGTATAATGAACAACCATAAATAATTTTATTAAAAATTAAATTTTACTCAGTGTTAGGTGCACTCGATTATAAAAAGATCGTCTAATTTAGATATTGCATATAACGTTAGCGATGGATTTATTAGTTGAAAAATGAAATGTAAAATAATTTTTGTCGTAGCAAAATAATGCGTAATAATCAAATCCATTTTTCATGCACATAGATTGATGGATGAGTGCAAATGTGCATTAAGTCATAATTAATATTAATGCATCACTTAGCTTTTATAAACTCTAAGGGCTTCAATGTCCTATTATTAATAAAAATGATAATATGTATTCACAATATAGGTACTAATATACTAAAAGTTGATAACAATAGTATGTATATAATTCTGTTTAATTAATTGATAGAATTCCGGATTAATGGTAATTAGTACAGAAGAACTACAAGTAACAATAATGTCGAATTGCGCTTATAAAATTTGAACTTTAATTTCTAAAGATATTTTATGTTTTGCGTTATTTTTGCCGAGAATTGTAAATTATATTGTACTACAAATCAATAATACTCATAGAATTGTAAAATGTAGAAAATGTTATTTATTGCAACATGAGAATATTGTGATATGAAGCAACTGTATACTACGAATTGCCGTTTGTTTATTTCATTGGTTCGATCACCTAATGATTTCACAGTATTGCAACATAAATGATCTTCTTTTTCTTTACCGTAATTGGCTGTTACAACTAGGCGAATTGATTTCAACGGTTCAAATTCCGTATAATAACTAAGATGATTATATATTTTTAATAAGAAAAGTAAAATTAAAATCAGCAAATTAGGGGTTTGCTAAAAAAAGGTATCTACTAAATTTGAATTTAACTGAAATCGTAGATATGTCACCAATAATTAAATCCTATTTCAAATGGTGAAGTTTAATTGGATTCACAGAAGCCGCAATACAAGTCAATATTTAGAAGAAAATTTAATTTAAATATTAAAATTTGTTTAAAATTTTATCATATAACCGAGCTACATAATTTTGAATTTAAAACACAATTTGAATTTTGAATATCGGTTCATTAGCTTCAGAAATGTGTCGCTTTATCAGAAAAAGGGCCCAACACGTGTGCCTCAATTTCGGCTCTAAAATTACAATATTTAATCGAATTTTCACCTTTACACCTAAAAATACCTTTTTCGGCTCTAGTTGGATGTAATCCCACCTAATTATGGTGATTCCAATTTGCTCTAACTAATGGTATAAGACAGCAAAAACCATTTTAAACTCAATTTGAAAATTATTACTACGCAAATGATTAAGAAATTTTCAAATCCTAATTACTTACATTTGTAATTATGCGAACGCAGTAAATATTAAATGCTGTTACTCTACATCAGATTATCTTTCCTATGATATAATTGACCTTTTTACAATGTTAATAATTTTAAAGATATTGAATTTTAAATTTAACACTAGCAATTACACCTGCCATCAACGCCAAAATTATTCGACTTTGTGGTCACATTATGGCTAAACTACTGGTCAGAACATAATAAAATTTATATTTTCGTAAACTACAACTATTAACTTAGTGATTTACCAAAATAACATTTTCAAAATATTAATATTTAAGTTGTGTCACCCGATTTCCTGTGACAGTCAACATGTTAATAGGATGGCTAAATTTTCTAATATGTACAATGGTGCATAGTATGAGGGTGACAAAGCTTTGGCAGTCAACGTGTTAATTCAATTTTTGATGCAGTTGGCAAAGACAAATATTCGTATATTGTATGAATGCAAGTTAAATTCGTCGCTCAATGAGTCAATAACTGTGAATCACTCATATTATTATGATTCAATGGCTAAAACACAATGTGAAGTGTCAATTGACTTTTCACATTGAGCTGGTTCGGTTTAATTTGACGGCGAATACACTACGTGTAATTTGAGTGGTTGCGCACATTGTGCTCGCTTTGCTGTCGAAAATGAGTACATGACTAATTCTCAAGTTTGCATTATTTATTCACAAATGTTTAATCAAAGCGTAAGACATTAATTTCTGATAAGAATTTTGGCTGATAGCTTTTTTGGAGGAAAAAGAATAGAGAAATTATTTGATTGGTTTCGTTGAAATAATGAGGTAATGAATGCATAATGTCGAAGAGAGATGTTGATGATGATGTTTGTAAAGAAAGTGTTTCACTTTCATTTCATGTGAGATTTTATATTCTAATTTCACCTACAATTTCATATCGTGTTCGTAAAAGTTGGTAATGTAGGTTTTCAATTGTTTCATGGAGTGGAGTACATAGTTTTCGTCCTGAACGTGTTTGTTTGCTCATTACGATAAATCACACGCAGTACATTTCGAATGCAATGCAATGAAATAATACACTACCGTTAACATTATTCATAAACGAGTTGTTTCGTGATAATTTGGCGCATTGTAATAATGACATTTTTGATTGATCCACAATCGCAAGTCGTTGTGGTGCGTGTGCGGCGTTTGGCGTAAAGTGCTTTCCAAAATTAGAAATTTCTCATTATGATGCCGATTACTCGATGTGGCGCTTGCTTGCTTTGCACTGATACGACGACGGACGTATTTATCCAACGAAATGAAATGAAAGGCTTTCGATTTTTTCTACGTCGAGGAGATGCTTTTACTCTCAATATTCTCCCACATTTTCGTGCACAAGTTTTCATGGAAACGTAATTTAAAACAATTCACGCGGCGCGCTATGTATTATTAAACGTAGCTTGGCTAGCATAACGAATGGCATGCATTACTAGCGCGCTCGTTCTCCTTGTTTTCCACTTTGTTATTGTTAGTCAGTGACCGCCAGCAAAGTGTTCAACAAAACTTAATGCGGCTTATCGGATAAAATGCGCGATATGTACAGCGACAGCCGCTGCCGCTGCCTAGCTATTTGTACTTTGCTGCTGCTCGTACATACTTACGTACTACGTACATGGCAAGCAATAATAAAATGGCAATGGTCTCGATTCGCTGTTTCTTCCCACTGTTCGGATCTACATTAACATTCACTCGACGAACAAACATAAATAAATTATCCATCTTTACTTTGGTTTATTATTCATTCTATGTCATTTTGCAATATGCAATCGGTTATATTAATAGTGTTCAAACTTAACTTTTTACTTAATTGTTCGAATTGTTGGATATAATACAAATGTATAGAAATTAATAGAGGTTATCCCACCCCTAACATGCACCATTGTAAAGAGAAAAATAGGTTCAAACTTGAATGCGTCTTATGATGTAAACGTATAAAAATATGGGGTGTCCCACTTGTCGTGCACCATTATCACGTTGACTGTCAACGCATTTTGTAAGAGAATCTTTATTAGGCTAAGAGTGGGTGATGCTATACTGTATACATTCGGATATCTCCTCATCATCGGTAAAAGCGGGTGACGCGACATGGCTGCCAATGCATTAATGTTTTGGTTTCCGATGGTGCATGAAAGTTGGGACACCCTGTACATTTATCCAAAATACATCTTAAAAATTTAGCGTGCGATTTATAGTCAGGCATATACGGAAATATTAAAATGCACCTCAAGTTATCACCGCCACCCCAACGGCCACCGGTTTACATTATATTATATCATCAAAACCAATTTCAACAAAATAACAACAGCGAATTAAATTCAATGGAAAGCTGTAGGTAGTGCAGGAGGCGAGCGTAATGATTGAATTCATCCGATACGGGTACAAGCGCGCGCGCTCGCACATTGATTGGGTATTGCACATGCAGAAACGCATGATGCATTATTTGACATTTACGCTGATTGAACTCGTGCGCGATCAATGTGCCTGATTTTGCATTTGCGACACGTGCGATTTGTGCACGGCACGTGGAGCGAACGAGTTAATTACGAGAGCGTATTCGCTTCCGCTGCAGTGCATTAGATTGACTCCTCTTCGTTTAGGTACGCGCGCACGACGACGACGACGCTGCCGGCACACGAATGCCCTGAGTCAACAATCTTTGATGAGCGACTTTGAACTCGCAATGACCGCGCCGCATCGCGACGCAACGCATTTCAACTCATCATGCGAGAGTGCATTAGATGATGATGATTATTATTATTATTATTATTATTCGCGCAACAAATGCTCATTGCGCGCATGAGTGACTGCCGCCTCACGATACGACTGATAATACGCGACAAGGTCAACCGTTTGTGCGCTCGGGCAATTTGTTTGTTGTGCGGTGCTGCGGTGTTGTATTCCACGACCAATCCAATCCAATCCCTCGGTGTGTGACGTATTTGATCGATTTGTACTTGAAATGAATTCGACTGCTCCTTTTGTTGGCGTGTCTTCTGTTCCCTTGAAGAGAAGGGGTTGAAGAGTTGACAAGCAAAGGGTTGGATGAATTTAATTTGCACGTTTGCGTTGGGGGTTCTTCATTCGATTCAATGAGATATACGTATGCGAAGTTGTTTGCTTGCTTGCCTGCCTGCCTGCCTTTGCTTCCCAAAGAGATACTTACTACGAAACGGACATTTAGATTTGCGCTTCGTTCGGTCATTGGACGCACGGGTCTATGACTCTTGCGCTTCACTTTGGTTCGTACGGGGCAGAGCATTAAGGCCGCTGACATTCATCATGGTCGCAATGAAATAATTCATATTAATGACGATTTAATTCAGGTTCACCTGCTGCTGTCACTCGTGGTGGTGGTGCTGGTTGGTGGTTGTTTGCAATTGCTAATTAATTAATTCGATTTGGTCGGTTGAACAAGAGGGGAGCAGCAATAGTCAACATGACCTGTTTTGCAATGAGAATGAGAACGCGCGCGCTGCGCACGCGCATGCACGCATAAAGAGGTTGTTTACTTAAGTGCCATTCCATCGTGTCGATGTTTTCAACCGCATTTTATTTTTAATCCAATTTTTGAGGTCAGTTATCTAACCGAAACGCAGCAGCAATAGCAGCACTCGCAGAGTGTGTACTTGCGTTTCGATTTCCTTTTGTTCCCAATTCGCACAGTCCGATATCGCAAATGGTCGCGCGGCTCGCCAGCCGCAGTATGTACTGTGTTTTAAAACCTTGATGCGCGCGCGTTCGCAACTTATAACTCGCGCATTGCTGGTTTTCACGACGTTTTTCGCCAGCTGGTTGTGTGCTGCAATGGAATGGGAAAGCATAACATGTTCGAATTTCCCGCTGGACATGTGATGGTACCTTTACCTTGAAGGCCTATCGGGTTCGTCAAGCGTCGCTGACGTTCCATCGGCTTGTCGGACTGACTGACCAACCGATGGTGTACCCTTCCTGCGGTGTGTTGCGTGCGCCTCTTGAACGCAAATTGTGATATTATAAAAAAAAGGACCTTGGCCGAACGGACGCGCGAATATATTCGGTGGAGTGTGCGCCTTGCTCGTCTGCTGCTTGCTTGCTGTTCTCTCGATGTTGAGCTGATTTTTCCCTATTGTGATCGTGCAACTCACGACGAACGGGACGCGGCTCGATTGCCTTTATTGGTGTTGATTTAAAACATAAACACACACACACACAACACACGACGAGTTTTCATCATATTCTTCAGCGTGTGCTTGCTGCTGTGTGTTCCAGCGGTGTGACTAAGTACGCTAGAATTTCATGAGGAATTTATTATAAATGCTCCTTGCGAAAGTGACAACAACGTGAAAGTTATTGCTTTGCGCGCGTGCGGTGGCGAGGTCCCCCAGGTGACGACGATTCGTATTATTTATTGGTCGGTTGTGTGCGCTACTGTAAATTCGGGAGCTGATAAACGTTGTTACATGATTTGCGTGTAGTGAATGACATTGTTTACTAAAGTTTGAAATTCTTTCGCTTGCAGGCTGCCGGTTGTGAGTGACTGCTCGACCGCTCAGACGGCACGAGTGAGCTCCAACCTACACTCGACGAGCAGCATGGCTGTGAGCCGCGTGCCGAGCCCACCACCGCAAGAAGTCAACACCCCCGTCGCGGAGAATTGGTGTTATACTCAGGTGCAGTATGCATAGATGTTACATGTTGTTAATCTCGTTGCAAAAACACGTGTTCGATGCGATGCGCGCCTTTTACGCCAATTACTACGTGCGCCCGACGCGTCATTGTGTTGCATACGTTGACGTTCATTCATGCACGCGACGTCATCTAGCCGCGACGTCAGCAAGCGTACGCGTTTACTTGCCAACTTAACCTGCAAGCTGTCAATTCAAAATTCGATCAGATGATATCGATACGTTTCTTGTTTTTTTGTTTTTGTTTTGTTCTACGTATGTCGTTATTAAATTTTATTAAGTCGATTTGGTCGCGTGATCCGACCGACATTATATGCGAGGCTCAGGGACGTCCGGCTAAGCCTACGGTAAGCATGCGAAAAAAGTTTGCAAATTGTTAACAGGAGATAGATTTTGATGGCACAACGTGTTTGTGGTTGATTCGATTGTTAAAAAAACTTATGAAAAACTTTCTCATTTGTTGTAGGGTTGTGTTAATGTTGTTGGATGTTGTTCGCAGGTTAAAGTAGTCAAGTTCAGTTACATGTGGACCATAAACAATTTTAGTTTCTGTCGCGAGGAGATGGGCGAAGTTCTTAAATCATCCACGTTCTCTGCTGGTGCCAATGATAAATTAAAATGGTAATGTGGTGGTGTTTGTGATTGTTGTTGGAGTACTTTTGCAATTGTTGGCAACGGCAGTTTTCTTTTTGCGAATGCATTATTGAACGTTTTGCGTATTTGTAGGTGTCTCAGAGTGAATCCGAAAGGATTGGATGAGGAAAGCAAAGACTATTTGTCTCTCTATTTGTTGCTCGTATCGTGCAACAAGAGCGAGGTGCGCGCCAAGTTCAAATTCAGCATACTGAACGCAAAACGTGAGGAGACGAAGGCGATGGAGAGCCAGCGCGCTTATCGATTCGTGCAGGGCAAGGATTGGGGCTTCAAGAAGTTCATACGCCGGGATTTCCTGCTGGATGAAGCGAACGGCCTTCTGCCTGATGACAAATTAACAATATTCTGTGAAGTAAGTGCACATTCTAATTACACGCCATGCATAATGCAAACACGACGTATGATATGTTGCGCTCGTAGATGGCTTGGCGACGACGGCTTGCTGGTCTGTCGTACGTACGTACGTTTGTGGTCACGTTGCCCGATGCCATTTCTAATAAGCAGAAAACGTGAAACATGGTTTATCGTCCTTGATAGATGATACCACCAGTGGTGCACGGCCGTGGTTGCTTGTATTATCTGCTGTTTGCGCACGTGTTTTATGCATATTGCCATTTTACAACAGTGGATTTTGCTGCCCTTTCTAATTAGTCGCCCCGCGTTCGATTGTCGAACGCATGTACAAGAAAATTGAGAATACGAAGCATACTTCAATTACTCTATTGATGGCCAAGAGAACAATCACAAAGGCGAGTTTGCAAAGAGGCGAAGAATGTGAAACAATTATATAATGCTAATGCGCGCCGTTGACCTAAATGTCACGCTAAATGGGACGACGCTATTCAATCTTGTGTGAAATTACACATTCGGTCGCTTTCCACATGCATACATCGCACACACACAAAAGCACGCACTCACGCATATTTCTTGTTGCTTAATGCGTGCCGCGTAATTATATTCGACTCGATTCTGACACCGTCTGCTATCTCATGCCTAATCAAATTTATTAACTTATGCGGAGATAGATGGATGGCTGGCTGGATGGATGGTTTGATTTCGAACGTGCTTTGTTGTTTTTGGTTCGGGGCGCGGTAAAATGATTATTAAACAGCACAACGAATCAATAATTTAGTATTTCGATTGGCATTGATGTCAGATGCGCTTCAACGTTGCATGCGCGCGTGTACAATACATACGTACGCATAGGTACATACACAGCTACGATTAAGTATGCAAACGCTTTGCGTCCTCGAGTCAAATTGAAATTTCGATTTGATTATGTGTACTGTAATGTACAACAACAATAATGTTAGGAATGGTAGGTTTACTTTTATTGCGGCACATTGTTAGACTTTTTGCTGAGGGACGAATTTAATTAAGCGTGAAACGTTCGATTAATCATAGTCTTAATAGCAAATGCTAAAGGGCCTGGTTATCCGATTGCTATTGGTCGCCATCAAAACGAGCGCAGACAGATTATTTTTTTTTTGACGGCTGTCCGTTTATGTAACGCATAATCATTATAATTAAACGAATTTTTGGTGCATAGCGTATGCGCTGCGATTGGGAAACCGTTTTACACCATTCACAAATACATTTTCTCTATGTATCGATACGAGTTGAATTGCATTACACAGTGACTTTGGAAATGCCAATTTATGCATCACATGTATATTTTCAAGGCAAGCAATGCATATTTACACATTGTGTTTGTGCACTTCTTGATTATTTTTAATGCCAGCGAGCGCGCATAAAATACATATATATATATACAATATACAATGCGGAAATAATCAAGTCGGATGGAATTGACAATAATAATAATGTGTTTATGATTTGTCTGTTCGCAGGTTAGCGTAGTTGCCGATAGTGTAAACATTTCGGGCCAGTCGAATACAGTCCAATTCAAGGTTCCTGAGTGTCGATTATCCGACGATTTGGGTCAGCTCTTCGAAAACCAAAAATTTAGCGATGTTACTTTATCAGTGTCCGGTAGGGAATTTCAGGCACATAAGTCAATATTAGCAGGTGAGCATGTATTAAATTTGCACGCGTCATAAAGTAGCAAGTACGAGCGTAGTATACTAATTGTGCCGATGTTCATTTTGCTTGCAGCGAGGAGCCCTGTGTTCCAAGCAATGTTCGAACATGAAATGGAGGAACGCAAACATAATCGGGTAGATATAACGGACGTGGATCACGAGGTTCTGCGAGAGATGCTGCGCTTTATCTACACGGGCAAGGCGTCGAATCTGGAAAAGATGGCAGACGATCTGCTCGCAGCTGCTGATAAGGTAATGTTTTGGGAATGCTTTATTGGCTAATTAGTCGAGAAGCACCTGCGAGGCGAGCGAGTTGATGATTACGTAATGGCAATTGCATTATTTTAGTATGCACTGGAGCGACTCAAAGTGATGTGCGAGGAAGCGTTGTGCACAAATTTGTCGATAGAGAACGCCGCCGAAATATTAATTCTCGCCGACTTGCATAGCGCTGACCAGCTGAAAGCGCAGGCCATCGATTTCATTAACACGTAAGCACACGCCGACGACGGCAAACACACAACACTCGGTGTGTTGTTTGCCGTTCGATTATTACAGCACCTTAACGATTTCTCTTTACGCTCGCAGGCACGCCACGGACGTGATGGACACGCCGGGCTGGAAGTCGATGATACAGACGCATCCGCACCTCATCGCCGAAGCGTTTCGTGCGCTGGCGACACAACAGATACCGCCGATAGGGCCGCCGCGGAAACGCGTCAAGCAGAGCTGAACCCTACCGTGGAATTAAAATGAGTGCCAGAGACTGCTTAACTTACATGTGTTCATACAAGACACTCGACAGTGATTCGAATTACTTCATTAACTACCTATAATTACCCAAGCCCTACAACTAGTTCGACTACTACTACTACGACGTTCTTCGTTTCGTTCTAAATCATTCATTTATTTCGTTGATAATTATAACAAATTCTCCATGATAATTGTGGTTGCGTTAGTTTCTCTCGTTATATAATAATGATAAAGCCCACCCTGTAATTTGTTCAATGGCGCAGTGAGTTTGCGACCTCAATTTTTCGAAGTCATTAAGGCGGATTATGGTCGGGTTGGCAGCCGCGCAAAGATTGCTCTCCATTGATCTGCCAAAATCTTGGAACAAACACCAAACGCGCATCTTGCGGCGCTGAGCTAGCAAGCAATCAACTCGAACAAGTTACGTGCGAAATTTTATCTTGTAATTATAAATTCATAACGAATTGTACGCTCCTCGTTCTTTTCTCATACTAGAAATTCAAACACGTTTGTGTATCTACTTAACGCAGGAAAAAACAAACAAAAACATATTACATACATACATATAAAATAGCAGGCAAAAAAGAAACAATGTGTACAGAGTAGAAAGTAATTGTAAATTTGCTCATATCTTAAAGGAGTATGTCATAAGTGTGTGTAATAGGGAGGGAAAACCAAGGGAATCCAATACTCACTGTTCCACTCAACAATTTAACAAGATAACAGAATTGTGATATAAACGACCACAGCTTGTTCCTATTGAGGGACTCCACATCCTCTTATAATTTAAGTTAGCTTATGTAATATTATTTACTAATAATGATCTCTCTGAATAAGCTAAGGTCAAAGTTATACATATTATTTTTTCTGTGTTTAGGCGTTTAGCAAGTAATGCTGAAACAAACTAATGTATGCGATTGATACAGACGTTAAGAGAACTTGTAATTGTAAAAGAAAACATTGCTTTTCGTTGGTTTTGTTTAAACGTTTGACCGGTCCATCATCTATCTGGGGACTCGCCGTTTCGAAACATGTAGACTTGATCAGTAATTCTATGTAACAAATATCACTCATTCGTGTGGGGTAAAATGCAAAAGAAGCAATTTGTGCGATTGTACACAGTTTGCGAATGCTCTTTGGAGGGGGCTATCGAATGTAAATCAACATTTTATAAGCAACAAGATGCATAATACGGGACAAACGTTTGTAAATCAAACAGATCACCAATGGAAAGAATATGCAAAATTCGATATACTACCGTTGTTCATAACGTGGCGCATCCGAAATTAGTGGTTGTATCAGAAATTCACTAGCCTTATAGACATTTATCACAAGCAATATCTTCCAAACATTGATGCGAACAAACCAACAACAGCAAACGATATAAGTTTCTAAGCCATACAGCAAATCTTGATTAGTGCTAAGGCATTCAATGTTTTGTGAAATGTTGTTTCTGTTTGTAACAAAAGAGTTCTTGGTATAAGAGTTGCGTTCAAAGAGCATTAGAAAAAGATGGATATGTGCATTTTGGACACTGCAAACAAAAAATTGTAAAATCATTTATCATGTGAATTATTTCGTTTAGCGTTTTATGTATGGCTGTGTTTTTCTAGAACAGCCAGTATTAATCTAGCAAGTAAAGAAAACAAGTTATACATGATTTTGGCTTAATTCTGAGCAATGTATAAATATTAATAAGATGTTTCATTACAAACAGATCATGTTGGCATTGTTTTTCTTTTTCATTGATCGATTCATCCACCAAATGTGTGTAAAATGGCTGTTGAAAATACCATCTGAACATGACGTTCCATTACATTTCTTCGAATATCAAACGGATTGGGATGGTACTTTGGATGCGTTTTCATTGTGAGTGTTAGTTAATTACAAGTATTAAATACATATCTGTTGAAATTATCATCTTATATTAATTCTATGTTTATTTGGCTATGGTTTTTATATCTTGATTTTAATTTGTAAATAACCAAATAAAAATAGAATGTTCATAGATATTTTGGCTGGATTTACATAATTTGTCAGAGGATATGTGATTAGTTGCAAGTTTGAAAATGTTGCACCATGGGTTGCATACTTAAGCGGTATAATGCGAATTTAATGGCTCATATGTAATTAATGATTTAATTCAATTTAGTAACTACAAGATGGTTAATAGCAAGTATGCTGCTACTAAAACAAACGATAATTTCGTTAAATGCGGTATTAACTAAAACATTAATGGCCAAGGCGGTACGTGATAAATAATCTTAGATATTGGTTTCAAGCATAATTTGCACTAAGTGCACATAGTGAACACGCCTTGATTCGATTTGAATGAAAAGCGCATGCTGATAGTAGATTTGCAATGATAAAGTGCGCTCGCCTCCAGTTTGAAATCTTTCGGGGCGAAAGGGCGGACTGCACTTGTACGGCGAGCTTCTTCCGGTCATGCGCAGCACGCCGCCATATTAGAGAAGCGGCAGCAGCGCCATATTGAGAATAGGCGGTTGCTCTGTATAGTTAGCGTAGCGCGAGCTCGATTCGCCGAATCGTGAATCGCCATCATCGTTAAATCGCGATTAGTACGGCTGCAAGTGGATTATGGGCCGCGTTATATATTGGATTCGGTGCTAAGGTGCATGTCCGCGGTGTCGTCGTTGCAAAATCGCGTCGTGCAAGCGTGCCCCCCGTGCATTCGCCCGAAACGCCGAAGAAGAGCCACATACATATACAGGTCGGTGCCATCGTCCCGCGACCGCTGTCACTGTGTTCGAAGGCACTTTGAGTTCGCACGCCCAGTCATTGCTGGGTCCCAAAGTGTTCTAGCATCGACGCCGCCGCCGCCGCCGTCGTCGTTGCATCCAAGTGGTAGTTAGTGTATGTTATCGGCTCCGGACTAGAGTGATCTAATGCCATTGCTGGCGTGGTGCATACGCGTCCAATCGGACTGAGGGGCAGTGTGCACAAGTGTCGAGACCATCATCAGCGGGTGCGTCGTCGTCCACGACAATCCGATTTGTGCGGAACGTTCTGTGGCTTCATCGAATCTCGTTTGTCGTAATGCGATTATAAGTGTGCGGCGGCATAGGCGTGTGGCTCCCGTGCGAAAGTGTATGTGCGTGCGTGTCAGCTTCGAGCACGGGCTGGTGTGAGTGTGGTCGAAAAGCACGGAGCACGACGGCCGAAACGCAGAGAAGCAGCAGCAGCAGCGACGGGCCGTGAGGAGAATGTTACTTCACGAAATTGAACTGCTGCACCACACCCAAGTGACAACGCTCGTCGTCTTCGTCGGACAGGCCGCCCGCTACTAGCACTCGGCCTCGCATCGCCACCGTTCAGTTCAGGCTCTTTTTCGCTGTCTTGTGTGCTTTGAATACGTTCATTTCATTGCCATCGTCATCGTCGTCGACATCATCACCGTCGTCATCATTAGCCGCCACCACCACCATTCAGCGCTTCACACCCTGTTCGGCAAGCGAGTGCATTTTGTTGGCGTGGATGCTAGCGGCTACGAGGACGGCACTGTCGCTACTCAAAAAGTATGACCATGTCCTGCTGTCAGTCAGATGAGGTGCGGGAACAGAAGCGAATTAACCAGGAGATCGAGAGGCAGCTCAAACGGGACAAGCGAGATGCACGCCGGGAGCTCAAACTTCTGCTGCTCGGTAAGCAAATCATCATCGTCATGTCCGTCCATCCGTTTCCCTAAACAAACAAACATCTCATCGCGCACCTCATTTGTGCAGAACAAAACCTCACTTTTTGCTGGTCCCCCCCCGATTTGAGGCATTCGCAGATCGCGTGTCGCTACTATCAGCCGAGATAATGATAATGAAATTGCACTTAAGTACATTAAAAAGTCATTCTTACATGATGCACACACTGCTCACTGCCTTGAAAGTAAGGCAATTAATTTAATTCAAGCACGAGTTATGAAACGATCACCTTCGTAAGGCTTCTGTGCCTCTTATATCATCGTTAATTTTGCTAATTGCTTATTCTAATTGTTCAGGTACTGGTGAATCCGGCAAGTCCACGTTCATCAAGCAGATGCGTATTATCCATGGCTCGGGCTATACCGATGAAGATAAGCGCGGTTTCATCAAGCTCGTGTATCAGAACATATTCATGGCTATGCAGAGTATGATACGTGCTATGGATCTGCTGAAAATTAAATATGCAGAATCCAGCAATGAAGTGAGTATTTATTGTTGTGTGTCGAGCATTGTGTCTTATTTGGTTTATTTGTAGGGAAAAGCTGAACTGGTGCGCTCGGTCGACTTTGAAACGGTGACCACATTCGAGGATCCGTACGTGGATGCGATCAGTGACTTGTGGCATGATGCAGGCATCCAAGAATGCTATGATCGACGAAGAGAATATCAGCTTACTGACTCTGCCAAATAGTAAGCGTACACTTGTTAATCTCTGTAGTATTGAGGGCAATCCAATTAGAAGGTGCAATATATACGCATGTTCTTCTAATTGCATTAAATCCACCCTCCATAATTTCTCCTGCCCCAATGTGACTAACGAGCATATCGTGCGATTTTGCAGTTACTTATCGGATTTGGCAAGGATACGAGCATCAGATTACTTGCCCACCGAGCAGGACATTCTTCGAGCTCGAGCACCGACTACGGGAATCATAGAATATCCATTCGATCTAGATTCCATCATATTTAGGTATGTCTAATAACGTGCATTTTCGCGAATTGTTGATCAGATTTTGCAATATACTCTTATTTCGCAGAATGGTGGACGTAGGCGGGCAGCGCTCCGAGCGAAGGAAATGGATTCACTGTTTCGAGAATGTCACTTCCATTATTTTCCTTGTTGCTTTAAGTGAATATGACCAAATTTTATTCGAATCTGAGAATGAGGTAGGTTCCACCCGCTATTTTATTTGCAACACGTGCAGTTCTCGGAATGTTGATTGTTTTCGTTGCAGAATCGTATGGAAGAATCGAAAGCATTATTTAAGACGATCATTACGTACCCGTGGTTTCAACACTCTTCAGTCATCCTATTCTTGAACAAAAAAGACTTACTCGAGGAGAAGATTATGTATTCGCATTTGGTTGATTATTTCCCCGAATATGATGGTGAGTACGCTTTAGCTGTTTTCAATGCATTCTTCCGAGGTGAATAAACTAATTTGTGCAATACGACTAAAACGGTATTGTAACTTTTGAAATGACGCCTGCAAGGACCGAATCAGGATCACGTACAGGCACGTGAATTCATTTTGAAGAAGTACTTGCGGGAGAACCCCGATCCGGAGCGCAGTTGCTACTCGCATTTTACAACAGCCACAGGTCAAAATACGTTGTTGGCTAGATTTACAACCATTGTGGTTCACACTGCGCTAAATTATCATTCCTTCTCTTGCGTATTCGCAATTGTTTGTAGCTGCTAGATGTATCTAAGCATTCTCAATGTACGTTTAAGGTCCACAAAGAGACGCCATCTCAGCTAGGGAGCACATTCTAAGGATGTTTGTAGATTTGAATCCCGACAGCGAAAAAATCATATACTCACACTTCACGTGCGCTACAGGTATATGATAATTGCATTTATTGTGTTTGCTGTATTTGCCGCCGCCGCTGCCGCCTTCCTTTATGCATTAGCACACACACTCGACGCGTGTACTGCTTTCTTTCCTCTTCTCTCGCTCATGCTTTAACGAATTACGTAAACGCAACAAACAATGACAGATTATTATGTTACGCCGTCAATTTCTATTGCTTTATGTTGTCGTCGTTTCATTATGTTTTGCATGTCTTGCATGATGCGGGCTGCAGATACGGAAAATATTAAATTGGTCTTCTGCGCGGTGAAGGACACGATCATGCAGTCCGCCTTAAAGGAGTTTAATTTAGCTTAAAATGCCGCATGGAATTTACTTACCGTTCTTCGTTCCACCAATTTACTAGTTGTGTTCTTTTTCAATGTTTGTGCATGCGATTACTTACTTTACTTGGCTTTTGTTTAAAACGTTATTACTATGAAAGCATCCGTCTTACTAATATTATTGGGAATGGTTATATCTGTTGTTCTGAGAGGTAATTCGTATTTAATTGATTGCTGCGATTTGATGGCACAATTGCTAATTGCTTTTGGATTTTTTTAGATACTGAAAACATTAAATTCGTCTTTGCGGCGGTGAAAGATACGATATTGCAATCGAATTTGCGCGAATACAATTTGGTGTAAGAGCGGAGGCAGCCCGGGAATGTTGTGTTCGTCGATGTGTGTTGATTGCGTTGCGTTCGTGCGAATCCACAGGCAAACCATCTCAGAGAGAAGAGCGAAAAGTCACAACATGGACGGACGAGCAGCGAGAGTGGCCGAATTTTATGGGCAATACGATTGAAACACAACACAACGTACGGCGTGTTGTTCGGATAAACTAACTATCGCTGAAATGTGTGGATACCTATGCGTGTGCACAAAACGGAATCAAATCAAGGAATTGTCATTTGTATGCAATATAAATAATTATACATAAATCATAGAGAAACGCGAGCGCGCTACGAGTGCATTTTGCTGGTTTATAAGGAAGACGCCCCGACGAATTAAGAAAAAAACTGCTTTATTGAATGAATGAGAGAGCGAGCATAATATACACATACTGAATGTCAGAAATTGTTTTTACTACGAGGTATGCAATGCGATGAACAGCGGCGTGAGGACGAAAAATGCGGATGGAGGACGGAAGAAGAACACATGCAACCATTTTGTAAAATGTGATGTTTCTATTAATCTATAATCTTCTTACGACTATTTTTACTGCGGATCATTTAGTTGAGTCGAAAATTTTATCTCGCTACACTTTAAAAGTATGCACGGATTTGCGTTTGATATGTGCTATCGAAGGCTCTAATAGCGTATATGGAATGTGAACGGAGACGTCTGCAGCAACATGTGAGACGGACAATTTTCTATCATCGCAAAAAATTGATATTTTGCCAAATAATGCAAGTAGAGAGCGCGAACGAAAGACGTAATTTCACTTCTCAACTACCATCGATGCGCAGCTACATGAGAAACAACAACAAAACAAGGCTGTTGGTGCATTAATAAGACTAATATGTTGCAGACGACGCAAGGAAGCAAAGAAACAAACAAGTAAAATCATCTCTTAACATTATATATCGTAACTGCGAATTAAACCGGTAACTAAATTAATTATCGACACAACAGCATTTTCGTATATTATATATGATATGAGAAAGACGTACATGATATACATATATAATATATACATAATAACAATACATGATGAAGAAGATGATGATGATGAGCAACAGAAGCCAATTGAGAAAAAACCTTTTTAATTTTTGTTTTGTGTAAAAGTGTGCGCTTAGCTTTAGTGACTGCTGTTGGAGTAATTCTAGTGCCATTTTACTAGTACGGTGTCTCTAAAAATAATAAAATAATTAATTATTAATAAAACAAGTAATTGAAGAAAAAAAGGCAAACAGGAATTCATCCGTTTATATTGATATGTAATAAGAGAGAGGTGAGGATCGCGATTGATACGGTCGCACTTTTAAAAAAAGGCAGAAATTGTAAGCGTGAATATAATAATGCCAAAGTGTTTTTTAAACTTGTACATGATGATGATAATGATAATTGAGCAATTGCGCGGAGCACTGAAGTGATTGATTCTCGTTTGAGAGAGCGATGCATCATTTAGAGCTACTAACTACTACCAACTACAATTTCGTACAACATTTATTGAGGAAAAATCAGGAAGCTACAAACAAATGATTTTACACACACCGATTAATAATTACTATTGATGATAAATGAGGAAGGAGAAAACAATTATTGATAAATCATTATTAAGCATATACCTATATACAAACAAATCTCTTTGCAAATCATGCGTATATTGAACAACACACAGCGAAGAAGATGAACCGGGTGAGCGTTATATTAAGAAAGCATGTGTAATAATAGCAAGTTACGTTTTTTGATACGAGCATCATCCGATGATTTTTCATCATAACTTGCGTTCAGTTTCCTGAAGCGACAACCAAGAAGCACCAATTTTTTGATTATAACTTTGGACGTAAAACAAATTTGTACACACACTTGCTGAATGGATTCAATTCTTTACCTCAATAGACTATGTAATAAGTTTACTACAGAAACCATACAGATTCAGGCGACTATAAACAAATTAACGATATACATAGTATTGTTATTTATAATGATAAATTAATGTAGAATAGTGTTTAAGGTTGAGAACGGATGCGATGCAAAGCATAATGTTGGGCGAACGTGTGGAAAATACGCTGGTGAAACCAAACTCCAACCAATCTTAATTTTCATATACATAAATAATATATATTTGTTGTTTCGGATTCCCGTTGCGGATTCGGACGAAGTTGCAATTTTAACGCATTATAATGCGCTATTCTCACGATTTGTTCGTATGGTGACGAATCGAAGAGGATGATGATGAAGAAGTAGTAGAAGAAGAAGACATTTTTATAATTCACAGAACACGGTGCAGAGACGTGTAACACGAGCAAAACAAAAGTGTCATTCATCAAAATATGAATAACAACAACAACCATGTTTTCGATTGAATTTTTAAACGTATTGTAACATTTTTATTGGATTATTATTAATCATTATCAAGCAAAGTCAAAAGTGAACGTTAAATAAATTACCGAAATATGAACCAGGATTGAGATGATGATGACGATGATATATGAACTATTTATATATACATGCATATGTAATATATTATATTTTCCAAGTTTACAACATGCAAAATGCTTCTTAGGAAATGAAAAGTACACGAGATTTTATTATGATTCGCATTACTAATTACGTACAGGGTGACAAATAACTAGGGCGATGAACAAATAACATAGGGCAAACCGAAGATGCACGCATTGCGAAGACGAAGAGAGAGCGAGGGGCTGAATCGTTTGGTTGTGTTTTAAAGCGTAGTAGACAAAACAAAACAGCAACAAGATTTATCAGAACATAGGTTAGCAATCAAAAAGTCGGTTGTTGTAATGGCATCAAACTGCTCACTTCTGGTTTAAATGATATCTGAGATTCATGATAACGTCCAGCCAGCTTCATCACCACACCAAAACACAATGTATAATTATGTACTAGTTATCAATCACACTGTATAAACGTAATGAGCGTGGATGATTCTGTTAATTATAATTTATACGTACGCATTTATACATATTCTGCATATAAAAATGAAGATTTAACGAAAACAATATTCCTCCTAAACAAACTAATGTCGTATATATACATATAATCTATATTTGTCTCTTTTATGTGGAACGAAATTAATCATTTCATTTTAACTATTTTTTTTTGTCAAACGAAAGAGGTGGCATTAGCGACAACATTCAACAGAATAGCAACAGGCGCAATCGAAGTCTGTCTGTTCAAAAGTAAGAAGGAAAGTCAACGTTACAACGCATTATATATTGAATTATTAGTAATAAGTTAGCTTTTCTTTCTTTTCTGTAATAGCTGCAAGTTAGGTAGAGTAACATCTTCAAAACGAAACAAAACAACATACGCAAATACCTTTTTCAATATGTGATTCAATATATTTTAGTTTGTTTTCGTTTTTATTATTTAATTATTTTTATTTTGAGAAAAATGATAAAATTATATTTTGTTGTTTATTGAATATATTATGTTATATATAATTTAATTACATGTACAAATACTGTAGTTATTGTTTTAATTTAATTAATCTAATTTTTCTTCAGTTTTTGTATTCATGGCGGTACGGAATTTAAATTGCATTTTATTTGATGATTTGACAGTAGTATTTGAAACACAACGATCAATTCACACTAGGGTCGCCACTGTAGCGTTCTTATATAGCGTTTGTTGGACGAAATAAGTTCGTCAAACAATACAGAGGGCGATTGAAGCACTTACTTCGTAAGTATTCAGTGTTGCTTATCTTTGTTATTGTTTTTTACCACCTGTCTGCAGTGCGATGGAGGCGTGTTTGTGGTAACGTTGGAGTGGACAAGTGATCCGAGGTGATCGAAACCGTGAAGCCATTCCAACATGGTCGGTTGTTGCGTGTAGTGCTGTATGACCAGTGATTAACTCATACATCGTCGCATTATTGATCACAAGAGGTGTTCGTCGAACCTTCAGGAACTACGCATTGACCATAACCTTCAACTCGGCTTCGTGTGAGTACAAATATTACTTATTAACTTAATTCAATTAGTGTAAAGTGTTACCGACACTAAGTTGACCATTCGAGGCGACCAACCAAAATTACGTCAGTTAATATTTATATCAAGCACGTGTATCCGGGTAGGCACCTGGATGTCATTAACGTTCGGCAAACATTGCATTGTCAGTTGCCCGGGTGTCCTGTCAATATTTTATTAGAATCGCTATTTTAAGCGCATCTTGAGTTTGCTGCTGATAAATGAATGTCTAAAGTTGCATCATTAAAAACGTCAGTTGTTTATAATGTGCACATTTCACCTTAGATTATCAGAACGTGACAGTAGAGCACAGTAATTACATTGTGCATTGTACCTAGCAATTTCACTGGAAGTGCCATTATAATAACAGCTCTAGAAGGAGGTTAAAATACAAGTAGCTTCGATAAGTGGATGCATTCTCTGGAAATTGCGACGCTACGATAAATACGTGATAGAGAAATATGGGACAGTCAATTACTACTAAAGGGTAAATACTATGTGTTATTATTCGTGAGTCATGCGTAACAGTACACTATCGAATCAAGCAAGAGAGCTGTCACAGTTGTGTTTACTTGCGTTCGGTTACCAAACATTAAGGCTATTAATATTTAAAGATAAAAAGTACGAATGCCAATCTAATTTATGAAACCATCATATGACTTGTGGTCACGTAATTGTTGATCGAGTGAAAACCCCCAATGCTTATTCATACAATTAAGCCAATAACTAAAATTATAGCTCACACTATCCAGAGCACGCGTAGTTGGCAAATTGAACAAGGAAATGAAATTGTGCAATACATAATAATAATACGTGTTTGCCGTATGTGGTTTTAATATGAAAGTATACGACATAGTTTAGCAACTGAACTTTTCGAAATGCATGCATTGTTATCGGCAGGATAAGTTGATTGGACGATTAAGTAATGAAATTGACGTAAATTATTCATTAGTATTGCTTGTGAAGGAGTGTTTGATCGTGTTTGTTAGGAATACATTGTAACCAAAATATGTTTGTTATAAACCTATAATCGAGGAAAATTAATTTTATTATGTCTGGAATTTTTTACATAGTTTTCTAGCACGTATTTTTATAACTTTTAGAATAATGAGCTGGGTCAAACACGTGGTTTTATATTTAGGTGGATTATACAGGAAACAAAAATGTTGGCATGAATTTTTATGATTGCTTCGACAAAAAAGCGAATGCCAAAATATTATAATGGATATGAAAAGTTCAAAACCAGTATTTAAATATTCATCTTCCAAAAAACATTAAGTAAATGCATAAATCATAATAATAAGGCGGTGTGATGAGGTCATATCTCTAATTGACTTTTACAGTAATCAGATTGTCAAACAAGTCGTGATCCCCCACAGTCCAGTTCTTGGCGGTTATCAATTCGAGAAGCGCACGCGCAGATAACGAGGTTAGAGATAACGCGCCCGTCAACTTGTTTATTCGCTTACAACGCCTTATTATTTATTATGATTTTGAATTTTTAATATGCGCGCGCATCGCACAGACATAAAAAGAGAAACTTTTAGTATTACTATTCGTATGTGTGTCAATGTTGCAAAGTTTCTGTCTAATCTGACTGTTACTGCTGCTGCGGTGAACAACAATTACTTTGGTGAACGGCTGATTGGCTGAGCGAACGGTCGAGCCCACTGAGCATTCGTTACGTCATTGAACCGTGTGGATATTATAATTTAGCAAATGCCGCTAGCTAACTAACACCATGCATGGGTAGGGTGTATAACAAAGGCGGCGAACAACCGGTTGACTGAGTAACTGACTGAATGATTTGCTCGCATTCGCGTAAACAAGCATATATTTGCAGGGAGATGCTTATGCAAGAGGGCATATTGCCACATCATATCATAGCCAATAATAATAATATGTTTGGAAATGAGACGATATAATAATTATTGTTCGACTTTGCACAAATTGTTTAATCGCTTATTGATGCATTAACAAAAAAAAGTTACGATATCTATTTATGTGTTTTCGATTAGATGTTGTAGCCTCACGGTTATTATATTTATTAATTCAGCGAATGAAAAGCCGAATGCGGTGGCGCGCGCAGCTTTCACGCTGTAATTAAATGACGATGATAAACGCGTTTTACTGTTTGGTTGCCGGTTGCTAGGTAGCTTAATGTTTAGCGGTTTGTATGCGTCGCCAGGGCGGCTAATAACAACAATAACACGCGCATTTCATTTTGCATACAAGATTAATTATGGAAATTAGCAATGTTTTGTTGTCATTATACTACGATATACGTGTTTGATGCTAATTTCTAAATTGTTGACACACACTTGTTATTGGACTAAGCAATTTGATTGTTGGAATAAAAATTTCGCCCACACAAAAGCGTAAATAAGTGACAATTAACTTACGACTTTGTTGCGGGTTGATGGGAAAATCCAATATCAGAAATGCGTACTTACTTACTATTATGTGCTAAGTAAGATTTTATATTTAGAAATGTGCGAATTTAAGTATCAACAATCCGAACAGGTGCCCAAACGTATGACTGAAGCATAATATTGACAAATGAATTAAAATTTGTAAACGTATTTGACGCAATTTATTGTGCATGATGATGATGATGATTGTATGTAAACACTTTAGACTATTTGAATATTGATATAAAAGCTTGCGAATTCGCACACTTATAATTGATTATTGGCATGTTCGTTGTGCAGGTACGACGATGGGATTTAAGCATTTTGACGTGGGCCTCAGTCGAATCAACATCAGCGAAGTGTATCTTTGATAACACCGCACGTACACGGTCAACGTATTTCGCAGTTGTGAGCGCAGAATTTCGAAGAAGCAACAGAAGACGACGACGAAGAAGAAGAGTTGATTCAAAGTAGAGTTTGCAAACTATTCTGATTGACTGTGTGCAACGTAATCGACTCATTGATTCATTGTTTTGAAACTTGTTCTTCTTGTGATTTTGACTTTGCTGCTCGCTTGTGTGTTTACCATGGCCACCGAAGAGGATCGATCACTCAACACGGGAATGTCGCTGCCAATGTGGATGCGAGGACGTGGACGCATGCATTCAAAGTGAGTGATGTGTGTATTGAATATAAACAAATTGCACGATTAGCACGAGCGATAAGCGCGCTCGCCGCACACCCGATCAATTAGAGCATGCACTTGTATGCGATTTTATTCGCGCGGCGATTGTTGGCACGATTAAGACGGTCACGAGCGTACAATGAAAGTTGAAGGCGCATACACACGTAAAGAGATAGATACTAGGAGCTGTTATTGTTATTATTAGAGAGAGGAGGCAATGTACGTAAAAATAGCATGCCACTACTGCTTCGCGGTTGGGTGGCATTTTGGCGGCGTACGGTTTAGCAGCAGCAACAGCAGCCCTCAATGCCCATTTCAGCGAATGCAAATGAAATCTTCATCATTACGCTTTAATGAAAGTAACGTGTTCAGTACGAGATCGTCGTTCGTTCGCGATAAACGTGTGTTGTGCGGTGTGTGCGTTTGGAACGTGGCACATGTCATCTTCGTCGTCGCAGAATAATTTATATCGCGCTGTATTTGCGCTTATCTGAGCAGCAGAGCGTTATCAAATCTATAGACGTGTGTTGAACTACGGAGCTCAACTGACGCCGGTTGAGACAGCATATTTTTGAATTTTTGTCGGCTGCCAGTTTTGATAAAAGGTATATTATTATTATTATTATTATTTTGTTTGGCAGACTGTGATGATGGGATATTTGGGAATTAATCCAGACGATATTTTCAATCCCATCAATGTCGCGTTGCTTGTCACTATTTTTAAAAGCTGATGTGCGCGCGCGCGTGTTTCGTTTTCGCATTGTATTGTGTTAGCGCTCTTAGGCAAATTAAATGAAAACATTGCGTATACAATTTGAGGGTCGCTGCTGATTATGCAAGCGCACTGCATGCGAAATGTTCGCGAATGGTCGTCGCGACGGGCGGTAGCACACATTTGCTGATAGTGGTTTAGTCGACTTGATTGGGTTTATAACAGCGGAGCGCGCTTTACGTTTGTGCAGTTGCGCATGTTGCAAGACGCGTACATAACACGCAATGATTCTGGGTAGAAAATGTGACCGCGAATTTTCGTCGTGTTGCTATTTTCATAAACTCCATAAATGAATTGCAACGCACTTTTCTTTCGAGTAGCACTGAAATGCGATGCGCTCACTGTCAGTCATGTCAAAGCACTTAATTGCAGTTGTTTCTAGCTCGTTGTTTGCGATTTTGAATTCGTGTCGAGGCATTTTACTAATGTATGTGCATTGCAGCTCAATGAATGACGAGAATTAATGATGATTGTAATTTTTCTAGATTGGATTTTGATCAGGGCACGTTTTCGCCGCCTGAAAACGACGATAACTTCTTGTACATTCGATATCCAATTAAGGAAACAACCACTGCTACACAAAAGGACAGCCAAACGATATTCGTGAACGAAGCAGGTGGAATAAAATTAGACATTTCTAAGCATACAGAACCCTGCAAGGATTATATTCTTGGCAAGACAAGTAGGTTGACTGGCTATTGCGAGGTTAGTTAGCTGTTTGCTTATTGTAATTTGTTTTAGATCCGTCACGAGCGCAAGTTGTGAACGGCAACGGAAATCTTAAATCCGCTGGAACCGATGACGGTTTTAAGAGTGAGGCATCCGCTTGTGGCACATCAGTAATCAGAGTGGCATCTCAAATGGTGTCGGGCAAAGTGGTGAAGGGCTTTGAGTCCTTCGAAGAGGAGGAGAAGGAACACATGCGCACGATTGGCTTCGATCCGCATCTGCGCCGTGGCAGTCGCTCTTTGCCAGCTTCACCTCTACAGTCGCCGAGCTCATCGCCAAAGAGCAAGCGTAAATTAGCCAATAAGTACTTCACAAACAACTCTGCGTACGCAGACGACAAGAAGCCTGGAAGTATTTTGGCTAACTTACTCGCTAAACGGGATATCTCTCGATCTGTTACATCCATCGCGGAGGAGCAAAGTACATCGCATAGCGATGCGCAGTTGAATTTTGCTGGTTTGAAACAGGAGGGTATGTTTATGGCGGAGAAGAAGTCGGTTCCCAAACCGAAACCCTCACAGCTGCGAGAAATGAACTTCTGGTCGCCGACGTCCATGTAGATGCAGAGGATGTTTTCTATTTTATAATTTATCATCGTATTATCTTTGGTAAGCATATGGGGCGCATGTCATGCATGCATTGGACTTTAAAGATGGATATAAATGTAAATCAAGAGAGTTACTCTTTTAAACTCTCTTGATAGTGAAAAATACTCCTGGAGTTCAATTCGACGCAATTTATTTATGTAATAAATACAATATTTGGTGCAAAAGAATCACAAATTATGACTTCAAATGTCTAATGATGCTCAAATTTGTGAAGACACAGACACTTATCGAATATATTTTAAAATCAGATACATACTCGAAATTCTAATTCATTTCACAAAATTTATACTCTTCTTTAATAACAAATGATAACCAATTTTCATTTTTGACATTCTCATTTTGGTATTCTAATTTTTATGAGTATATATAACACATATTACACATTCAATTATGAAATAATATCACATTTGTTAGTTAAGAAGAATGTAATGTATAAAATTCTAGTTATTTTATACAATTTTATTTATTTCGGTTGTGGTAAGTTTATTAATGATGAATCTAAAGTTTGTTTCTTTTATAACCATTTAAACAAAGTGGATAGCGATCTCTAATGGCGTAATTGCTTTTGCCTGCAATTACAAAGTGGTTGTTGTCGTAGGTCGTACAATTTGTATTTTTTGCAACTTTGTGCACCTGCTCTTGAAGTTTAAATAGTGCGTCAGTGACGACGCATTTTGAGTGGCTGGTTGGAACATTAACTAAGGCAAGTTTTAAAGTACGTAGTATGAAATAAAACAATCTAAAGGTAGTAGAAATTATTCATTGACTCATATTGAAATAAAGTCGAAACATTTCGGCTTTGCATCAACTGTTCGTGCTCCAGTAGTGTAGCGCGTGGGTGTAGGAGTAATTTTGGTAATCTCAAGTCAACTCTGAGAAAAGCAAACCCAGCCTAATTTATAACTATCCATTTTGCGATAAAGGTTAGATCGAATTTAACCGCTAGTAGCTTAGCGGTGTTCTGGTAGTCTCGGGTTCAATTCTCGACGAAGCCAACTGGAATTTAACTTACTTATCGATATATGTTCTATGGGGCTCCAGTAGACTTGGCCATGGGGGCCCCTCGGATTAAACAGTAGCCGGCCCGATTTTTATTTAAAATTTGTGACCTGTGACTGCCTCCCTATTCCTGATTTTCTTTACCAACAGACCTCAACTTATGACGTCACTTGAGGAGTTACCGCTAACCACAACCAATTTGTACTGAAATTATTTTGCAACTTGTTTTCTATCCAAGCAACTTGGCCAATTGGATGACCTTATACAAAGCCGAAGTCTACTTAAATTAAAATAAACAAAAACTGGCCATACCCGGATTTGAACACAGCACCCTCCAGTCGCAACCGACGCTGTTCCAACTCAACTAACACTTACGCTGCACTCGCCGAATTAAAACCTATACTTATATGGAATACAATAACGAACAAGCTAACTCATTGCAACTAGCTTGAAGCCACCCTAACAATTGGTGTGGGGGCAGCATGTAGCCCGCCAGCTTCCTTATTATTATTCGCATGCCAGCTGAAAAACAACTAAGAACTGTACATTTCAGATTTTACAGTAAAAAAACAATGCAATCAACCAAGAAATAACAGCACTAGACTAGGGATGCTGTAATTTTACCTTACGATATACCTGATTAGACAAAGGTAGACAACATAGTTAAAAAAATTTATTTAACAAGAATAAACATCCTACGCATCAACAATATTAATTTCATTTATACATAAATCACATTTGGGAACATTGTTTTTGGCTCATTCTTTCAACTCCTTGTAACCACATCAGGACCTGAAATCATGTCCATATTCATAATTAAAACAAAAATAAATTTTAATCTGTAAAGAATACATTTATGCGAAAATATCAGATAGAGTGGTGAAGTTTATCTTCAAGAACATTAAGATGGTGATGCGTGTAATTTGTCATCATTATAGAAGTTTTTTTAAAGAGATTAGGGAATAGTACTACGTACCAAATTAAACCCTCCTTATGCTTGACCATGTCATTGAATTTTACTTCTGGTAGATTCCTAAAAAAATATATAAACATGAGGTACTATAAACGATATTATTAATAATAAATCATTAATATTTCTCTTCAGATAGGAGCGAAATATATTAATCAACTTTAATTCATTTGAACTATGCTTTCTCATCAAATAAAGAAACGTCCATTTGATCAAGAAAACTAAGATAGTTACCTTCAAGTATGATGTAATTAGTCTACTTTGCGAAATATCGTCCTCCTTGTAAGAAGTCATTTACTGTTTGGAGAAATCATATGACCTGAAAAAAAGAGAAGATATTTAAATGAGTGGACAAACTTTTAAATCTCGTTTAAACATAACACGCTCTTCAGATAGGGTTGAAAGAATAAAAATCAAAGTTATTTCATTTGAACTATGCTTTCTCATCAAACTATTTAGTATAAAAGTGATGAAAATAATATTAATTACCTGTCTATTTAATCCATTTTGAAGGTTACCATACATGTCTCGAGAACGGTCGCAAGACTGGTGAAAGCATACAATCTGGTCTGAAAATGAAGAGATGTTTTAGAAACATACAAACGATGACATATCGTTCAAACATGATTAAATCTTCAGATAGGGTCGAAAGAAAAGTAATCAAAGTAATTTCATGTGAACTATGCTTTCTCATCATACAGCTTAATGTTAAAATTACTACAAAAATAAATAATTACCGTCAAAAACATCGTCAACGAGCTTCAACGCAAGAATTCAGTAAACGACTGGATTTAATCTGGAAACAACAAAATAGTTTAGAACAGGAATGCATGATATTTAGCAAGCGTTGTTTGTAACTTAATCAGTTTAAAAGGGTATAGTTATCTGCAAAACTTTTAAGTATGGTGCATGATTTGTCATCACAATTTGCAAAGCACAAAATGTACAATATTGAATTCACTTACTTTTTTCAAATTTGCCCTGAACATAAACCCTCGGTACATCGACGTTTTCCTTCACGTTCACTGTGCGTCTGTGAATGTATTCAGTTCCCAAACATTTGAAGCCAGCGTCCTTCATCATCTCATCCATAGATTCAACAGAAAAGTAATAGCTTCTGAAAGAATACAAACACATGGTCCACATGAAAGTAAAAATGATTGGGAAGATACAATACAATCAGCCAGAAGAAAGCCCTCAGCTCTCATAATCTTAAGATCATCAGGACACAAAGCAAGCCATTAACTAAACCTAGTGGTCTAGTCCAGAATTAACTGCCTGGCTAACTACTCCCTCAAGGCTAAATTGTCATCCTTGGGCAAGTTTAAAAGTGATTAGTAGTAGTCACAGCTTACCTTGTACCATCCTGGCGCATGTAAAAATTATCTGCAATTTTGTGGCCTGGCTTGAATCTCAGTTGTGCCATATCAAAAAGGCCATAGTCCCTGAAAAGCAAGAATCCTCCAGGTTTCAGACATTCATAAATGTTGCTAAGAGCAGCTTTGAATTTATTTGGATGGATAGCACTCAACACAAATATCAAAGTAGCAATATCAACTGATGCTGGAGCAACTGAATCCAGAATACTAGAAGCTGTTACATCTGCTTGAAATGCATTGATCAGCTCTGCATCATAGAGTGGATGTGTCTTCAGCAATTCAACTGCTTTTGACGACAAATCTGAAGCCACGTATTGGAAATTCAACTTTTCCTCAATTAGTGGAAATATAAAGTTTCCAACGCCACACCCAACTTCCCAAAGTGTTCTGCACCTCTCAGAGTCAATTGCGAGATCCAAAAATTCACGTGTTGTCCAATGTCGGTCTTTGAAGAATCTTGTTTCATTTCGTTTGTAGAACAAGTCCCAGTGCTTCTTAGCATGTTTCTCTAATTCTTGAGCTTTAAATTCTGATACCAAACGCGTGTTCTGCTTCTCAAGCTGTTCAATTTGTTTATCATTTAATTTGAGAGGCTGAATTGTAGATGAATTTTGCACGTCGTCCATATCGATTATTTGAGCACACATCGAGCCCAAATACGCGAAGCATTTTTCTAAATACCACCACATATTATTGCAACTGCTATTGGGAATGTAAAATAATGTCAACTCACCCCTGGAAAGGTTGATTCCAAAATGATGATTGAAGATTCCGTTGCGCTAATCTGGACACCACACAACGAGGAAAACCGTGTTTACGTGACAATCACAATGAGAACTGTCATTTGAATTCGTGCATCATCGTGACACGAACGGTGACAATTGGAACTTCCACTAGCACCAAATTCAACATTTCCCGCTCTTTTGCTGAAACATGATTACCCATTAATTATTTCATTTCCTCATGCTTACCGATTTTCTTTAAATTCAGGATGCGAAAAATTTTAATTTCGAAAGTTTTCATTTAAAAAAGCATGTATTTTCTCAATTAATTCACAACCAAAACTCGTGCATAAAACGTTGGTTCACTCCAACCAATTCTGAAATTCCTCTTAATTATTCTGATGGGACGTCTTGCTTCGAAGTGCTCCCTCCATTTTATATATTTGATGGCTGACAAAATAATCACGACACATTTTAAACAATGTGTAATAATTGAAGAACACAATGAATGCAATTGTGATGACATGATTCCAATTTAGTGAATAAAATAGCACCATTGCTAGTTGAATTAATATCACAAAACAATGTAGAATGAGCAGGACTGCTAAAGATGTTGATGGATCTTTAAATATTTTCTAAAAGAAAAATGGTGTAAATCAATCATTAAGGCAACTCATTTAAAGTGACTTACATAAAATCTCCAATAAGTATTATTTCCTGGTTCGGCCGCATTCGTATCAGATTGTGCACGATAAATATCTTTTCCGTATTTGACAAGTGCAGAACATGGCCATAAAACATCAGCTTGCCATGCGTACATTAAGGGTAAAACTGTACGAATTTCAACACGACTCCATAACCCTAGATGTAAAGTTGCTCGGTGTAAAATATCACAAAATTTTGGCGGTAATAAATGCACTGTGTATGCAAAGAAGCAACTCATGAATATAAAGAAGACGTACATTGTAGCTAATACAACATCATAGTATAAAAAGTTCTGCAAATAGAATATATACAATAATAGATTTATTACTCAACGTTAATATTTATTATTTACCTGGGAGAAACAGCATGGAATAAAGCCTGCATAGTAAGCATTTACAGTTGAATTAAACAAAATGTGCTTCATTCTTGTATTGAAATTATCACGCAGATTGTCAACCTCATCACGAATTTGATTTGCATAAGATGTACAAGCATGTACTTGTATCTCAGATGATGATGAGTTTATCTCAAATAATGGACCAATTGTACATCCAAAAAGTATAAAATACACTGTTATTCTGCAAAAAGAACACTATTTCAACAAGAATCTCCCAACAAATTTAAGAATTCAACTTACGGATAACAAAGAAAGAGAATGTTCACAAGTGGATGATTTTGTATGGCAAAATATGCACACCATGCCAGTCCAGAGCAAAGCACACCAAAATAGAAAATCTTGAAGCACAGTTTACTTGTCTCTTGAAGGGTCTCCTTGAGTAAATATTCAATTGCATTCACTCCAATCAAGTAAGCAATTCGTCTACTTAATATCACAATAATCAACACCACTAAATTAATATCAATCAAATAGAAATTCTGTAAAGAAACACCATCAACATACCTGACACACTCCATAAATAAGTCTTACCATAGTCTGGTGAGTGTTGGAATTTGGCAACCACCATATCGTCCGATATAAATTAAGAAATTGCAAACCGGCAGCAACAATTACAAATATAAATATCAATACCTCAAAGACGATATTACTCTCATTGGGCATTGTTGGAAATGGAATATGTTTTGGTGCCTTTGGAATCTCCAGACCAGGCAAGGAACCTCCAAGTGGAGAATATTTATTACTCATCGTTCCATCGTTGGCAATTAATGGAATTGACGTTGGCACATTTCGAGTTGTGCGTAGCAGTCTTCTATTACCACCCGGCATCGTGGAACAATAAAATCGAATCTCATTTGTTTACATTCGTCGTTGCCACTGACAGCCAACGTTGAGGTTATAATGTACGCAACTAGCGCTCTCCCAGCTGACGTCCATACCAAAAATTACAATGATGTACCATATGTTTTTAAATACCCGAGTCCTGTAAACATTAAAATCCGTATTTATATCTCATATGACCATAGACCTATAGTAAATATAGACGGAGCATCGTTGCTCGTTGTTTGATGGCAAGCCAATCGACGTTCATTTGTTTTTTTGCGTGGCGGGAAAA